>WEIS01044750.1:10188-27586 GCA_013389965.1 Todus mexicanus
GGCGGGACTGGGGCCGGGCGGGGCGGGACGGGACGGCAGCGGGGGGAGGCGAGGCCGAGGGGCAGAGCGCGCTGAGCTCGGCAGGCCCGGAGCGAAGGGGCCGCCGCAGGCCCCTCGCAGGGCAGCAGTGGGTGGCACTGCGGCAGAGCCGGCCTGGGGCACCGAGGGCTGGGAGGGGGCGTTGTTGCCTGTAGAAGGAGACGGGCTGTGGCAGGATAGCTAACGGGTTTCAGGGTGCTTGAAGGAGGACACTGATGGTTCTCTGTAGCTGCTGTAGGAAGGATGTGAAGAAATCGCCCGAACTTGCAGTGATGGTGACTTAGGCTGCTGGAATAGGCCTTTTTAAGCGGTAGGGTGTTGAAAGAAGTGTGCTTCTTTAAGAATGGGTCAGATAAATACCTTTTGGCTTAGTCCAAGTCAAGGCTGCACCCTCTTCCTATATCCTAAAATCTCCATCATCCCAGAGCTGCAAGACGCTGTCCTTCAGCATTCAAGGGCAGGGAGAGTCCTAGGTGGAATACAACGTTTGCTTTTTAGGAGTCCTACTGCACAGCATTTGGGGCTAGATGGTGTACACACCCCTTGCCTTTCACAGCACGAAGCTGCCTTGACCTCTTAAGTGTCTGCAGGGTTCCCTTCACTGCAGCTGGGGATCCCTGGAACTCAGTGGCACAGACAAGGTCAAAAGCTTTGTGTAGGAGCTCAGATTAAACTGTTCACAAACAACTGTTGTTCCTGCACTTATGGCACAACTTGTTTTGATCATGTTTGAGTGCCAGAATTTAGACTGAGAATCTCTTGAGGTCTCTTCTAGCCCAATACCTCTATCTGCCTTTGCAAGATGTGCTGCTACTAACAGGCAAGTCCTCGTAGGAGCAGAAATTACTCCTCCGGCCTTAATTAGCACTATGAGAATGCAGAACAGAGAGATGTTTATTGCGACAGTTGGTAAATACGAGCATGAAGGAACCGAATGAGTCCCACAAAGCAGCAGTGCTCAGTAAGACTGCCAATAACCTCCAGAGATCTTTATTTTATAGACACCATTGCTATGCGGAACTCGAGACAGAGATTTGAAGGAAAGTGATGATAGAACTTTGGTGATTTGTGATACCTTTGCTGTATTATAACGAGATTTTGTAGGCATGACGTGTGGTTTTTGCATATNGAGCGCTGACAGACAGCCGCCTCGCCCAATCAGAGCGGCGCCTTCCCGCTCTCGCCGCGCGGCTCCTCTCCCCGCGCCGACTGGCCGGCCGCGCCTGGCGGAAGCGCTGGCGCTCCCTTCCGGCCGTTGCTAGGCGACGCGGCCCCGGCTGCTTCCGGGTGGAGGGGCCTGTTTCCGGGAGCGCGGCGGTGGCGGCGGGGCAGNTCTTCCTATATCCTAAAATCTCCATCATCCCAGAGCTGCAAGACGCTGTCCTTCAGCATTCAAGGGCAGGGAGAGTCCTAGGTGGAATACAACGTTTGCTTTTTAGGAGTCCTACTGCACAGCATTTGGGGCTAGATGGTGTACACACCCCTTGCCTTTCACAGCACGAAGCTGCCTTGACCTCTTAAGTGTCTGCAGGGTTCCCTTCACTGCAGCTGGGGATCCCTGGAACTCAGTGGCACAGACAAGGTCAAAAGCTTTGTGTAGGAGCTCAGATTAAACTGTTCACAAACAACTGTTGTTCCTGCACTTATGGCACAACTTGTTTTGATCATGTTTGAGTGCCAGAATTTAGACTGAGAATCTCTTGAGGTCTCTTCTAGCCCAATACCTCTATCTGCCTTTGCAAGATGTGCTGCTACTAACAGGCAAGTCCTCGTAGGAGCAGAAATTACTCCTCCGGCCTTAATTAGCACTATGAGAATGCAGAACAGAGAGATGTTTATTGCGACAGTTGGTAAATACGAGCATGAAGGAACCGAATGAGTCCCACAAAGCAGCAGTGCTCAGTAAGACTGCCAATAACCTCCAGAGATCTTTATTTTATAGACACCATTGCTATGCGGAACTCGAGACAGAGATTTGAAGGAAAGTGATGATAGAACTTTGGTGATTTGTGATACCTTTGCTGTATTATAACGAGATTTTGTAGGCATGACGTGTGGTTTTTGCATATGTATTTGTGAAACTTGTATCCCTATTATTGCAAGGAGTCTTGCCTAGTTACTTGCTGAGTATTTGTTTCAGGTATAACTTGGGTGCTGGTGTACCGAACAGACAAATACAAGAGATTAAAGGCTGAAGTGGAAAAACAGAGCAAGAAATGTAAGTACGTTTCAGGCACTGGAGAATGTGTCTTGCTGCTCCTGTTACATCCTGCTTTAGCAGGTGTCAAGTTGTATAAAGCCTGTGCTCTCAGAAATTCCTGCTGCATTTTCTGCTAAGAGAATTTTTCTCATAGGAACCTAATTTTACAGGTTATGCAAATCTGTACCGGGGGGACTTATTTCTGTCCTTAGTTCTTTTTCTGGAGGGAAGGGTAGTACCAAGACCTGTTGCATCGTCTACATTGCCCCTTTTCTTAATGGAGGACAGGAAGGAGTAAGAGACCAGTACTGGCATCTTTTTTTTTCCTTTTTTTTTTTTTCCTCTGAACATTACTAGCCAGTATCTGTATTTGTCAATTCCTTTAGATGCCTGAACTACATTCAAAGATACAGTTTCTGCTTGTCAAGGGCAGTGGAGAATTTGAGTTCTGTAGTAGTGTTGAATAATGAATGCCATGAGAGTAAAGCATTAAAAGTAAAAAATGATGACTGGTGGGGGGATGAGTAAAGCCCAAGTCATGGTAGAAAGGTCTGAGCTATCAGCTGATACAGAAGAAAATTATGATAGTGTAAACAGAAAACAAATTGATCAGGAAAAAAAGTCCCAGGCTACTTGCAAAGAGAGAAGATACGAGAGACCTGGTGGAGATTGCACAAAGGACGTGGGAGGACGGGAACTCAATTGTATGTGCCCTACACAAGTTGGAGCAACAAGAGACAGCACGCAACTGGGGCCAAACCTGAGCTGGTTTTACCTTAAAAGTATTTCACCGTGGATGTCGGCGCTCTTAGTGCATGAGAGAACAACATTATCAAAGTGTGCTCTTTCCAGTCTAGCTTATTCCAGCCTTCCCCTGGGCAAAATAAACTGAAGAGTGGAAGTGTAGTCATGCTTGTGTCACAGCTCCTAAATGAGGAGCTTTTGTCATCACAGCAGTATCAGATGGGGATTGCATCTCTGCCTGCCTCATTCTAATCCCACTTGGCTGACAAAAACGTGTAGGGTAGAATTAGCCCCAGAAGAGCACGTTAGAGAAGTAGTTGAAACCCAGCTAAAAACATAATGTCTTGGTGTGCTTGTGCTGTGGAGCTCTGAAAGCAGCTATCAGGCTTTAATCTCTGGGGTTTAATGATGGCTGTAAAAGTTTAATGCTGTTTGTTTTTATAGCTCTCCTGATATCTAGGCTGTAGTCTGTGAAGAGAAATGTAAAGTTCATGCATCTCAAATAGTTTCTAACTGCCTTGCTTGGTTTCCCACCCCCAACAGCAACATCAAAAAAAGGTAGAGCAGAAGAAGGATTTGCTAAAAATTCAGCTTTGATTTTTGTTTTTGTTTCCCCCCCCACCCCGTGCTACGTACAGCTGTCTGACCTGCTGGCTTAGAGACGACTTGCAAAGTGGACCACTTGAGCCACACCTTTCAACTGTTATCTAACACATCTGAAACAGGAAAAAACACATTTGAGATCTCTAAGCTCTCCCATGAGAGTCCTCACAATCCTTAGGATTTGGAAAAACACATGGGCCAAGCAGCGTGCTTGAGCAGACATTGTTACTGGCCGTCCTTCGTTGGATTGTCTGAGACTGCTGCAGAGATTAGGGCATGTTCTGGGGTAAATGCAGTGGTAAATTTGCAAGGCTGAAGGCTGTCCCTAGAATTACTGCTGTGTTGTGTCAGGGGAGTTAGGGCAGGAAAGTTCCTCAGTGTTAGCCCAAGGTTCAGCAGCACTGTCTGGAGTGAAGCTGGGGTCTGCTGGGAGCAATAGGTGGGTCTGAAAACAGTCACTGCTGTCCAGTTGGGTTTAGAGTTGGGGGGCACGGGGTTATGTGGGCTAGGGTTGGAATGGACTGATCGGAATCCCCCAGCTGGATTTGGCACAAGGAAGGTTATGGAGAGAGCATTCTGCAGGCTCTGGGTGTGTTGTGTCATCTGGCACCTCTCTCCAGTATTCCCTCTGAGCAGACTTCCCTGTTTTTTCCCCTTGCGCTGTCCTGCCCAGCAGAGATATGCTTGTTTTGGGAAAAAACAAGAGTGTCTTGCTACATTACCATGGAAGAGATGATGTTCAGGTATCTTGTCTGGGCTAGCGTGGTTTGCTTAGCAGTTGTGACTAACACGTGTCACAAGCATTTCAGAAGGCAGCACTACAAATGCTTGTGTGCCTTGGAAGGGTGTCTGTCTGTATTTCACCTGTGCTGTGGAATCAAGGCTAGAAGATTGGGGCTGAGCTAGTACTTCATATGGAAGAAGAGCCCAAATGCTCTCTAAGCTGATTCTGTGAGCTAACAGGGAGCCAAGTCTATTCATTGGTACAGTAGATATGGTACAGAGACACAGTTTAGAGGAAGAAGGGACTGCTCTGTTGTTAGACCATAGCTGTGCTTTATTATCGTTGCTTCTTGTAGTACTCTTGTTATAGTTGTTAAATTACAATGTCCCTTACTTCCTGGAAAAGCTGCTCTTGCTGTCAGCGGAAGAGCATTTGCAGATGAGCAGCCCAGTTACTGGGTTATAAGTTCACTGTACTGGCTTTGTGAGCCTTTTTAGCTGCGGTGGTAGTTGTTTGCAGATGATTGGTGAGTGTCTGATTTGGGGTTTTAGTAACCTTGAGCTTAGGCTCCTACATTAAAATATTGGAAATGCTTCAGTACTAATTAATTGAAGAATGGATAGGCTGTGGCCAACTGCTTGGGCAGCATTTCCCCCGAGAGTGCCTGCCTGTGAAGAAGGGATGTACGAGAACACAGGCTCTCCTGTATTCTGCTTCCCACTGCAGATCGTCGGGAGCAGAGCTTGCCACAAAGCGCTTTTCATTACACTTGCTGAATCAAAAGTACTGTCTAATACTAACGACACATCAGCAAGGGTCATTTGAGCCAAAATTGTCCCCAGACTGCTCAGTTAACAATGTCATGGGCTCTTGACAGAGTTCAAAATTAACCCTTTAAATATTCTGATATCCAGAGTTTTGCTTTTAAAAAAAAAAAAAGTTTTTAACTGTTTGATGGAGTTAGTCTTGCTGGTTTATGACTTGTTGATGCTGAATATGTTCTTAGTCATACCTACCTTGCTTTTGTGCCCCTGTTCTCTAAAGGAATAGAGTATTTTGGGTGTGTGGAAAAGGAGTGGTGGTATCCCTATGCAGAAATGATGGAATATCTTTCTTTTTCACTTGGCAGTGGAAAAGAAGAAGGAAACGATAACTGAATCAGCAGGCCGACAGCAGAAGAAGAAAATAGGTAAGTCTGGGAGAGGAAAGCGGTGCCCCAAGAGTGGGGGAAAGGTGAGAAGCACACAGAAGCAATTATCCTTTCTTTCCTTGCAAAACTATTTATTTAAAGTTATACTAGACCTGATTTTTGTCCTGATGACTGGAATGTGAACACACTCATCTTACTCTTCCAAGACAGGAGACGTGTAGACTCCTGATGGTTGTAGTCAAATGCAGAGAAGTGTGACTTCACTGAGAGGAGCAGCACTTCTTACTGAACTTCTTGTCTTCCTCTCCAGTTTGAGCCTTTATATTTATGACTGTTACAAACTTCGGTTGTCGAAGCTCTTTATTTTTTTTTTTGTCATTTGAACACTTTAGAGTTGAAGGTGCTTACATGTTTAACTGCACTTGGATTTATTTGAAGTTTGATAAATTAGTGTTGCTCAATTTTAGGCACTGATTTATTTTTCCATTCTTTTTCATTGTCAATAAGCTTAAGTCTTTCTTGGTAAAGGTAACTCTGAGTACTGAACCATGCAGGAAACAACACGGTAGATCTTTAATGGACATAAGCTTTAGAAAGTTCTGTTATCTGCAGGACTCTGAAGTAAAACATAACAGCAAAGCTCAGTTAAATTATTACAGAAACTGTGGCAGGAACACTTCTGAGAGCTCCTGGGAGTTGGTTTCCTCATTCCTCTGTAACACCAGGTAGCTGGATTAGTCATTTGATCTTTACAAAGCTTGGGAATAATTATAAACATATCTTCAAACAGTTCTTCCTAGGTATAAAACCTGTTATCACTGGACTCTTGAAGGGACAGGAGCCAAAATTCTTCCTCTTGTGCATTTTCAGTTCTTGACCTTGAATAATCCCTTCATGGGATGAATGCTGCTTGGTGGATAAGGCAACTTCTTAATATTACAGGCTGCTGTTACATATGGTCACTTTTCAACATGGCTTTTTTGCAGGACACCTTTCAAGCTGTGTTCCTAGCAGAGAATATTTCATTTGTGCTTGGGCTAAACTAATAAACAGTAGAATCTGAGGAATTCAGATGCTCCACCATTTTTTTTATACACTGAAATAATCTTGTTTTGCAAATGAAAAACAAAGCACAAAGGGACTAAGAAGAGGACTTAGGAAATGACCACTGATTTTGTTTGCTGTGATCCATGCTGGCCGGGTGTAAGATACCAAGACTGATTTTTTAAACTTTTTTTAAAATTATTTTTTTATTTTTTTCTTTGCAAGTGCTGCATAACTTCAGTGTCTCATTTGTTTTCAGGCAAAGCTGAACTCTTCTTGTTTCTGAAAAAATCAGTCCCTAAATGTCAAACTGGACATCCAGAAAATGACTCACAGCTGTTAACTGCTTTTGAAATTTCTGATCCCAGTAACTTAATGCTAAATCATCCTGCAAGATGTAGCATTGTTGTAACAGCAAATTTACTTGTGCTAGGGTTCCTTTAAATTCTACTATTCTAGTTAAAAAGTAATAAGCTGAGGCTTTACAGGTAGGTCGGCTGTGGGACAGACCTGCCTCAGTTGCCATCTGTTCTGTGCACAGAATAAGGCAGGAGGTGCCTGTATCATATTGTTTGGTTATGTAAGAGATGAATCATGCATATGCACAAGGAGTCAGGGTGAAAGTTGCATGGGAAAGCTTCATTTGGTGTTTGCTACTTAGCAAACTTTTTATTTTTAAGTGTAAAATGAACCACCTTCAGTCACATTGTGTGTACATTACCTTCCACACTGCTGGAGCAGGACACCTTTAACATCACGGTGCAGCCGCCTGTCACTTCAGCTTAAGAAGTGTGTGAGCTTAAACTTTGCTACTGCTTTCCGTGTCTATGTGCCCCTAGAAGAAAAGATAGTGATGTTCCCAGAAGTTCACGAGTGCTGAGTAGATAGTAAAATGATAAACAAATGCACAAAACCCAAACCAAAACAAAAGACCGGTGCTGGCAAATAATATTATTGCTGTACCCCTGTATCCTCAAAGTTTGTATCACGATGAGCAGAATAAGAAGACTTTTGACTCCAGGGTGCTTCTTGATGACCCAGTCCTTTCTCTGTGCCTCTACCTGCTGTACAGCAAAGTACTGGAATGTTGCTTATGTGTAACTTGGGCAGGCATAGACCCTCTATATGAGGTGGTAGGACACCCACAGCCTGTTGGGTTTGAATTTGTAGAAATGGGTGAGAAAGAGATCAGGTGTATCAGTGGATCAGGGCTGTATTCTTTATCCTTCTGTAACCTTTAGCCTATCTAAATAGATAGTTAGCTATGTAGCAGAGGGAAAAAACAAGTATTTGTGCCAAATGTGATTCCTAAAGAGCTGGCCTGTGATTGCTGAAATGTCCCAGAAGAAAACTCTCCACCTGGGTCAGGAAGCAGGTGTCTGGAAAGTTCCTGCCAGAGGGAGTGGTTTGTAGTTAGGAGCAACTGAAAATAGCAATGAAGATTCTAAGAAATTGGGTAGGGGAGTTGCTTTTCACAACACTTAACTGCGAGTTGCAGTATTTAGCAGGGGCTTGGAAGATAACTGGAGCTTCTGTGCCGTGGGCCTCTTGTGTTGAAACTTCAGCGGGGATCTGCTGGGCAACTCATACGCTGGATAGCCCGTGACAGTCCTGCATCCCCAGCTTTTGAGTCACACTGTTCTCTGGATACTTTTTCATCATCCGCATCCTTATTTCAGCTAGGTGTGTCTTTCAAGCCCTGGCTGCCCCTCTGGAGCCTCAGTCTGAGAGGAGCACAATGGACAAGGGACGATGGGGATGTGAGACTAAGAAAGGTGACAAGTGCTGAATAATGCTTTGGGCCAGAGCAGTCCTTTGATGAGGGGCACGCAAAATGCCCTCCCAGAAAGCTGGGCATCTTAGGGACAGACTAAATTTCCAGAGCAGTACTCTTAAAGTATTCTCTGCAAAGCACAGTCGTGCAAAAATTACTGATATCAATGTAGAAAGCATCTTTCCTATTCAGAGAATCTTTTAGGTGTGAAAAGGGTTCCAAACTCATTACTATGACCAGCAGGATGTTATCCTTGCTGAGGTGCAGCTCCTGGCTTTATGCATATTTTCGGAGTTTCTGACTCCTCCAAAATGAAATCCTGATAATGTATTTATGATGGTGAGCCTGGTGTGTGGCAAATTGAGACTACTGTCTTTCGGAAGTGTGATACAGAGGCACTGTGTTTACTGGCAGCATTGCTCATGCTACTGTGCATGTTAGTTGAGTTAGCAAATTTGACATTCTGTGCATTTCTTTCAAAAGTGCTGAATGAGCGATTGTGGCCTCCTCCTCTTTTGTGCCTGCTTTGCTGCCTGTTGCTGTGATGGAGAAGCAGTTGGCTATGTACAGTTTTTCACTTTAGACTGTCTGGCGTAGAGAGCTGGAGTTGATTTTGGAAGTGTTATTTATTTGGTGAGCCAAGAAGGTTAAGCCTTCCTGGAAATGAAAACACTGATTTCTAGGTTGGTATAACTGATTATAACTGTTGTTGGTTTTGTCTTTCCAGAGAGACAAGAAGAGAAACTGAAAAATAACAACAGAGACTTGTCAATGGTAAGAAAATTAAAGCCAGTTCCCGACTGCTGCAGGTTTCAGCCAGCTTTCCAACCAAAAGGCTTTGTTCAACTGGCAGGCATAGTGGCTTTTTCTCCTGACAGGCCCTTCTGGATTCTCTCTAATAGCTACAGACTTTGGTATGAGCCACAGAGTTCTCTAGATGTTACTGCCTCAGCTCACACCCAGCCTTAGCTATTTTCATCTTTGTAAGTCTTCATGATTTTTCAAAGTAGAATTAGTCTGACTTGTAAATTCTGTCTTCATACTGATCCCTTGCTGATTGGTTGTGTAGGCTTAAGGGAAAAAAAACCCAACAACCTGTGAAAGGTATCAGGACAATTCTTGAGCACTTTATTTTCCCTGAAGCAGCTCTTTACATCAGTGGTCCGCTCTGTACCCAGCTGTTGACCAAACTTCTCTTTGGGGCTTATCCAGTTACTTTTGCAATTCCGCTGGACTTCTGGGTCATCTTTTTTTCCTTCTAGATTCTAATCATGCTGTAGAAAGCCTGTTCGTAAGGGGGTGTGCCCACAATACCTCATTGTAGGCCTGTTGTTTTGATCATCTCTGACCTTTCTGATTGCAGGTTCGGATGAAATCCATGTTTGCCATAGGCTTCTGCTTCACTGCCTTGATGGGAATGTTTAACTCCATGTAAGTATCAACCTTCTGGATTTTTCTTAAATTTTCGTGGTGAATATATTATCCAAGTTCCCTGCATCACCTGAAGTGTTACAGTGACAGAGTCCCTCCAAGAACTGTAACTAATCTTTATACAATGGATGAGTATTTCACATGAACATGGGGTTTTTTGGTCACCATGTATGTTCTGCTCAAGAGGGAGCACTGCATGCTGAATGCAATCAAATGGAACAAATGGCATTTAATCTAGACACAACTTTAACATCGTTTTTGCTTGAAACATCTTGATAAGGGCAAGTTTGGTAGATATCAGGCAAGAGCTACAGTCTTCATCTTCTTTGGCTTTGCTATAATAGCATGACCAAGGAATGGTCTCACAAGCAAAACTGGGCCGCCTCCTTTGCCCTTAGAAATGAGCTGTAATTGCAGAGTTTGTTTTTGCCCTACTTTAGGTAATCAGAGTCAAGATACTAACAGGCCCAGCCATGGGCTTGAATCTTCCTTTGCTTTAAAAATGGCCTGTGATAGGCCTAGTTTTAAAAAGAGAAAAAAAAGCCCAAACTGGTTGCTTGGTTACAGACAACTTTGTTTCAGACATGCAAAACTGAAAGGCTGTGCTTGACTTTTAAATCTTGATTCAATCTTGAAATGTGAATTTCCTGTTGGCTGTTAAATCTGAAGAGGACATGAATATGGTTACTATAGCCTTCGAGAGGTTGCTATATCTCGTCCTGCAAATAGTAATTTACATTTTTGGGCACCAAACCCTTTGGCTCCACGCTGGCAGTCTGCAGGATGCAGTCATTGTTATTTTACTGCAGATCTGTGGGTGGATAAATTGCAAATAGAGGGTAACATAATAACAAGGGCCACTGTGCGGACTCTTTATTTATTCAGCTTAGTCAGACTTCAGCATCTAGCATTCTCTGGAATGATGTGAAACTACTTAGAGGAACACAGTACTAAAGGACTTTAAAATTGGGGTACAATCTTGAGTCATTTAAGTCTGATGTCCTGAGCAGAGCTGGAAGTGAATTGTGAATCCTGTGCCCAGCAACATAGTATCTGTGGGATGTTTATAGTACTGCACCCAAGGCCTTCAAGTGCTTGCCAAGCTATTTGGTTGCAGTAGAAACACCAACACCACCTCTGCCCCTGAAACAAACTGGAAAAAACAACTAAAAATTCCCACCTTACTCTGCTCACTTTCGCCGAGAGGAAGAGGCAGTTCAGAGTATACTGCGACTGACCAATGTTACAGGACTGTAAGTTCGTTAAGAGCTTTAGGAAGGAACTGATTTTGGTGAAATCCTGTGTGACTCCCCCTTTCATAAATAAAAAACTAAAAAATCAGTTTATTTCTTCTCCTGTATGACCACCAAGTTTACTTGTCTTACTCCTCTTCTGAGGATTTCTGCCCACAGAGACTATGCTACTAGACAGAGCTGATGTGAACCTTTTGGACATATCTTTCCTTCAGCTGTCCCTCTCCTTAGGGGGAACCTGAATATGGACAGCAGGAGCATCCAGACACCTCACTGAGTGTTCAAATTGAAAGAGCTTTCTGGCTATTAGCTGAGGCTATTGAATTAAAATCTAAAAAGATTTGGCTGTCTGGCCTTTGAGGCTACGTAGCTCCTAGTCTCAGTACAAGGTAGCTGGTGCATTTGTATCTGAATAGCAGCTTTGGTGGGTTGTTACCTGCACTGTCTGAAGCTGATAGAATGGTTTGATGGAGCTCGTTCTCACAGTACTGTCATTCTCTTGACATAGTATAAAGAGCAACTGCTGGTCTCAGAAGGAAAGTATTTGAGTTACGAATTCAGGAGGCTCTCAGGCTCCCCCTGGGAAGCTGCTACTGCCAGGCCATCCGTGAAGGCGCTGTGGGTGTGGGAGGAAAAGGAGGAAAAGGGTGGCTGACACCTGCAATGGCTGTGGCCTCATTTGCTTGTCTTTCCTGTTCTTGAATGAGTTCATTGCTTTGGAGGTCAAAAGGAGCAGGAATTGCATGGAAGTAGCACGATGTGCTGCCCTTTGGACAAGTTCTATGCAGATGCTACTCCTCTGTGACTGGGCACCTCACCTTTGCGAACTGCTGTCTTAGCCTAAATGGAAATTGCTGTGGGGTGGGGCTCTTTCTCAGAGTGTCAGTAGGAATGGGGCAGTGGGGTGGACCATGCTGGAAGGACATGGAAGTGTAAAGAAGGCTGGTTCAAATGCGAATTGCAAAGTGCTGTGCTGAAGAAGAGCAGCTGAATGACTGTTGTGGCTTAAAAGGTACACTAGGGCAGCAAGATCTGCAGTGGTGGTGGCCTACAAGCAGATGGGATTTCTAGGGGAGAAATCATCTGCTGCATGTGTCAATTTTCTCTTCCCAGAAACTTCCTAATGCAGTCAGTTCTCAGCCTTACTCAGAGTTGTGTATTTCAGTGCCCCTTCATAACTGTGAAAACCTGCTGGAATTAAAAGCAGGTATCTCGGCGTGCTACTGCCGAAGTACTTGTCATCCTCACAGCAGGAATAACGCAGAATTTTAAGCCACTGGGGGATGTTACCGGGAGATAAACATCCGTTCCTAGCTCTTCTGCCAAACTGCCTGTGAGATGTAAACAAAGTTGGCGTGTGTTTGAGCTGTAGCTGTGTGAATGCATCTCCCCAGGAAAGAACGCTCATTTAGGATCTCTTGAAACAAGAAACACCTGCTAGAAAATCAGTGCATGCAGAAAAAGTAACATCCAAATATGCACATGCTGATGAGGCATCATACACGCTTACTTCAAAAGATTGGGTCGATCGTCTGGGTTGGGAGAAATCTTTGCAAACTGGCCAGAATTCACACTTTGCCTAATGCGCTGGAATGTGGACCTGGAGGAGTTCCAGGAGCAGAACAGGCTGCTTGGAATACACAGTATCATCCTGCCTCTGCACTGCCTGTGTCTTCAGAGTTAATGCAGAGAAGATTGTTGGTATTAAAAAGTGTTCTGGTGGTGGCTCTCTTATGCATCCTTCTTGTGCTGTGAAGAAGAGCTGCTCTAGGAAAGGAAAAGGTGTCCTTGGTTTATGCTCTGCTTAAAAAAAATGCTGTTTTGCTTAAAGCAAAGAGTCTGTCTTCTGGCAGTACAGCAGAGTGACAGTCATCTGTCTTTTATTCAAGTGCTGACTGTTTTGGGAAGTGATCTGCTAAATTTGACTTTTAGATAAAATGTACCAGTAAACTGCAAAACACCAAGATTTTATGAAACAACAACTTGCCTGGGTGATCACTTAAATCACTATGAAACAGTTTGACTATGGCAAAACCATTACTGAGGGAAGCCAACTTACGGTGTGGGTGATTGGACGTGGAGGACTTTGAGAGAGGGATATTTAGCCTCCTTGGTGTAGTGTACGTAGAGCAGGGCTGGAGAAGGCAGCATGGATTTTTAACCTTCCGCCTGGTCTCATCTGCTCTGGTGACCTGTCAAAGATGCTCACTTGTTCTTTCTATAATTAAAGACACTTTTGCTGTCCCCAGTTGTGATCTAGTGCTCTCTTTTCCAGATTTGATGGCCGTGTGGTTGCAAAGCTTCCGTTTATTCCCCTCTCATACATCCAAGGTCTCTCCCACCGTAACCTTCTGGGTGAGGATTACACTGACTGTTCCTTCATCTTCCTCTACATTCTCTGCACGATGTCTATCAGACAGGTGAGTACTCTGCTCTCTGTTGCACATCTGGAGCAGGGAAAGTAGATCTCCATCCATAAAGAGGAGTATATTACTGCTGTCCAGTTAGGCATGTATAATCTTTGATCTGTTTGTGGTTTCTGTCTTCGCCTTCATTCCTACAAAGCAATTCTAGGCTGGGATGATAAAAACAGCCACCATCCCAGACTGGTATGGAAGACTTGACTGGAGACTTGCAGTAAGGAGCTAGGATATAGTTGACAGAAATGGGTTCCTTCCTTGCGTGTGTTTGTCTGATAATGTTGTGAATTGCCGTATCAAAACATTGTCTCTGTCGGAAGCCAATCTAAGTACTGCTTCTTAATAATCATGATTTTTGCAGGAATATGAGAAAAGTGTAGCATTTTCAGGGGAAACTTCCTTGGTGGCTTGATGTTCTATAAAGGTTCAGTCAGTCCATATATTTGCTAAGAAAGTGAGGAAAAATTACACTTGTTCTTTTGGCTTTGTCCTTCCTCTTTTTGCTGACTGCTGGATTTTTTTGTTTTAAGAACTTCACCTTCTTTGTCGAGTCTCTCCCAGCATTAGGGACATGACACAGAAAGGGTGTTTGGTATGATAAGCCATGCAAAGGCTACATCTAGCTCCCCAGCAAAGCTGGTTAGTCCTGTCTTTTGAGGAGAGAAGCACTAGTGAGGATAAGAGAAGGGCTTGTTCAGGAAGATTTACTAGCAGCTGAAGTGACAGAATGGCTGGTGAGGACAAGCGGGCCTTCTCAGTGCAACCAGAAGTCTACTTGGTGTGCCAAATTTTCTCAGAGAGTGCTGGAGGTAAATGAATAGACTCTGGGAGCTGGATGAATGTTGGTCCAACTGGCTGCAAATTATCTACTCTTCTGTATTTATATTTCCTTTTTCTTTGATTCACTTCCTGAATTCTTGCTGGTTTTCTCCTTGACCGACTTGTTGCTTTTCCTCAAGGGGTGCCAAGGGACTTAGGCTTAAAGTAGATCAGCAAAGGGAAGTGGTGTGTTATGCCAGCTGCTGTCAGAAGTTTGGGTGATCTTGATGGAGCAGCTTAATAATAGTTTCTTTAGTCACAAAGTGCATCCTAGTAAATTGAATTCTCTGTAGCCCTCCTTGTGTTGAAATGGATCTGTGTCTGGTTCTACTCAAAAGCAGATAATAAACTGTAGAATAATTTATGTTGAGTCAGCAGGAACTTGTCTTGCCCACCCTTCACTCCAAGCAGGGCCAACCTCAAGAGTACCAAAGGCCACTGGCTTCCTCATTCTTTTTGCTGCAAGACAAATCTTGTTTCACTTCCCAGTAACTGGAACAGTGTCAATGTGCTGCTTTGAAAGAAATGAGACATTTCTAGCTCTTAGGATCATCTTCCTGAATTCCTGGGATGCTGCGGTCTCATGCTGTTCCTCAGACTATGTTGTCTGGTGCTGCTCTGTGTTACCTGTTACATGGGAAGTCCCTTCTTTCCAATGTTGCAAACTATTATATGAAACTAAGTAGCGCGGTCAGGAAGATTTTTGTGCAGGGGTTGGGTTCCTCAGGGAACTCCCTTGCTGAAAAATTCCCCCATTTTGTATTGGCCAAAAATATAATTCCTGTGGTTAGTTCTAGTCTTGGGCATTTCCTGACATTTTCTGTTGTGAAATCAGTAGACACCACAAACTGAGTGGTGGTCCAGGCTGGTTCTAGGCAGAAATGCTGAGCTGCTTGCAGTGGGTTGGGCTGTCAAGAGAAATTCAGGAATAAAATTATCCTTGTGTTTGAGAGTTCCTGCTAATGATCCCATGAAGGATGGAACTACTTTATTGCTGTGGAGAAGGGTGATTTTGCTCTGGAGCGTAGATTGCAGGTTTCCTAGTGCTGCCTTATCTGTGTGGTTAACTCTACCTGCTATACCTCAGCTGTTAGGCAGCTCAGTTTCTTCCTCCTTGCTACATGGAGGAAAGGGAAGGACAGACAGACCAGCTGCATTAGTTTGTGCAAAAGCTAAGAACTGAAGCTGTGATCAGTGGCATCCTGCTCCTGGCTTTATTACTATATGAAGGAACTTAGGTGATAACAGCATTGGGAAGAGGAATTTGAAGGGCTGTGAGAGGCCTGCAGAGAGGAGAGGAAAGTAATTAAGGGCTTAAAACAGTGCCGAAGACTTGCTTTTAGCATCCTCAGTGGCCTTGGAGGTGAAAGCTTTGTGACCGTTTGTGTTTTGCTGTGTGCAAACGGAGATCTTGCCAGGTCAGCTTCAAAACAGCTGCTAGCCCAAGGGAGGAGAACTGATGTGGGAGTTAGTGCTTGGCTTGATGCTGCTGACACAAGAGACGTAAAGATGTACCAGAAGTCAGGGAACAGGTTACAAACAAAGACAACCATGTACGTCCCTCAACCATCCCTTAAATCCTGAAGCTGCCTGTGAAGGGATCAAAGGCAGGGAAGAGAGACATCCCTGTGGAGCTCAGGAGTAGAGGAACTTGTGTGTGTGTGAGAAAAAAGTGACCTGGCGGGAAGTGCAGGGGAGTACATGAGGATGGGGAGACTAACTGGACAGTGATTAAACTGATATTAGTGGGATGGGCAGCATCAGGCAGTCTCTTCATGTGGTCCTCAGGCATGTGGGTGTGATAAACTCTTCAGACACTGACTGGGAAACTTGCTGCCTGTGACCTGGCCAGCATCTCCCAAAATAGTCAACTCACCGTGAGTAACTTCCTTTGCGCTGTTCCCAGCTCTCCCTGGCACGTAAATCCTGTCCCCTAGTTCCTCCTGCCTTCCTGTTTGGAGAGAGGAGGTTGCTGGGAGAGGCCTTCCAAGGGTCCTTGAGCTGTTGGGTTTCAGCTGGGAAAGTCTGCTGCTGGGCTGGGCGGGAGGCGTAATGTCAGGGTTACATCCTCTGTCCACGCTCCTGTTTCTGAGCTCCCAGCCTTCACCTGTACTGCCTGTGAAGAGGAATATGCTGCTGTTCCTCAGGCGTTTGCTGGTCCTCGCTTCCTTTTCACACACGCCTGAACTGTAGATTAGACTGCTTCTCTCTGAAAGTTGTTGCCAGTGGGACGAGGAGTCAGCAGTTATCCATACTGCCAGGGGCATGCTTTCCCACGCGGCCTGCTCTTGGGGCAGAGAGCCACTGACTCTTCTGGGTTTGAAGACAAAAGCAGAAGCAGCTCCTATCCTTCCTGCAATCACTTGAGGAAAGTTTGGAAGAGCTCAGATGAAGCATTTGGATCCTTAAGTCTTACAGTCTTCCCTCCCTGCTTCTGAAGGTGATTGTCTTGCTTGCACTAGAAGTAGACTCTGTAGACTTCCATGTGCAACATGGCCCACAGCAGACAGGATGTGTTTCTGCTGGACCTTGCTCCAACCCTGGTATTTCCAACTGTGTAGACTTGCTGTCCAGCAAAACTTGCTTTGTGACTAGTGCAGGAGGCTCGCTGCCTTCTACAGCAAGGAGGGAACTACTGTGGAAGGACAGTGCTGGCGAGCGGCTGTAGTCTTGAATCCGCGTACAGACAAGTTATCATCTTTCTTCCTCTTGGAACTGCACAAGCAGATGAAGTAAACTTTAGCACCGCAGTTCTCTTCCCTCTTGATACCTAAAGGAACAGGGAGAAAGCAGTGAACACTTCCTTGCCTCCACCGATGCTCTGTTGGGATCTCTAATCTGCCCTACGGGTGAGCCAGTACAAAGCTGGTAGGATCTTACTGCTGCCTGCTAACGACTCTGCAGCACCCTCTGGTGTTGCTCTATCTGTTCCTTAGCTGCTTCTGTCTTCCAGTTTCTGCTCATCTCTCGACTGAGGAAGCTCTGAGAAGAGGAACCATGTGAGGGTGTCTCCCCCAGTGAAATGCTCTCATATACACTCAGTTGTTGAATATCAACCAGTGGCTGATTTATGCAGGGCATGGACTAAACCTGATGTTTTCAACTGTGCCCCTCCTTTTCTTTCATGCTTGTGTGCAGGCTGAAACCTCCTTTCCGTAGTTTCCACCTGAAATGATTCCTGATTTTTTTTTTTTTTT
>WEIS01044751.1:0-12840 GCA_013389965.1 Todus mexicanus
GTATGTAACGATTATCTTTCTCCGTGATTTCTCTTCTCTAATCTGTGAAGAAAAATATTTCTCACTTTGTAATGCTATCAGTAACTTCAATTAATATTTTTTTGAGATACTGACTGAGTTAATAAGCACTGCAAAAAAATCATTTATTATCATTTTTTTTTCAGTTTGTCAAGAAGTACTGACTGTTAATCGTAGCCATGGTATACTGGAAAGTTTAAATTATCCAAATAACTACCCATTAAATGAGCACTGCAGCTGGACTATCCAAACTACAAACGGGAACACACTCAACTATAGCTTCACAGCCTTTGATTTAGAAGACGGATCTGACTGTAACCGTGACTTCTTGAAGGTATGTACCCAGATTCTAGAAACATGAAAAATCGGGTCTCCACCAATAAAAAAGAAGAACAAACAGTAAGGATGCAGAACAATGAGGGGAAATTTAACTTACCTAAATGTAGCCATCAAAACACAGGTATTAAGTCCAAGCAATTTGTCCCTATTTCCTCTGTGATTGGAGAGACTGAAGCATTGACAGAGACCACTTCACCCTGCCTTGGCACAGGGGTCTGCAATAGGGAGCATGGATCACTTTGCAGGTGCCTAGATTTGCTGCAGAGAGTCTAACTACCACCTTAGATTAGATGCACAGTCTTTTACGGGTGAAGTGAGATGTCATGATTCTAGCTTCATGTAAAGAAAAGAACATCCTGAGATTAGTAATCTGATTGCAAAAATACAATGAGCCCAATTATTTTTCTCTTCCTGTTATCTGAGAAGTAGTGGGGAATGTTCAAAACCTTTAAAATCTGTTATTTCTACATTTTTCAAGAGGGTTACTCTATCTCCTGTTTATGTTTTCCTTTTCATAATTAATCTGTTTCTTTAAAGGGACTGAAAGATGCTGAATTTACCCACAAATAAAAACGGATAAATTTTTAGCTAAGTAAACCCCTCCAGTCAATCTAAAGCCAAGTGCCTTTTATTTTCGTTTCCTTCAACTTTTTTTCTTCCTAGGAAAACTGAAAAGATATTTTATCTCATTTTTGTACTTCATACTGTTGGAAGTTGAGCCTACAATTTCACTCTTTTGCTGAACTAATCCATCCTTCAGACCTTACCCTTGTACAGGAAGCCAGCACGTAACCCCTGTGATCTACTTATGTTTTTTAAAAGAGGAATTGAGATTTAGAAAAGTGTTAGAGGAGGCTACTTACAGCCAAGGAGGGGGCTAAGGACTTGTGCCCACATTTCTAGGTATACTTACTTAAACTGGGGTCTTGCAGAAGGTCCAGCAACAGGCCTGGTGATGGGCTAATCTGTTCCCTCTAGATGTTCTCTCTCCCTCCCGCTACCTCCTTTCTATGCCAGCCTTCACAGCTCAAAATTGGTAATAAACTGGCAAAAGTGGTATCCTTCCAGCTTTCTTTTTGTGGCCAGGAATGGAAAGAAAGAATAGACATGTGAAGAAAATAAACAAGGGAGCACTGTATTGAGAAGAAATTATTAAACCCTGGTCTATTTTTGTGAGGAGGCTGAAAAGCAAACATTGGAGCCAAGTGGAGAGGCCAGTGTTTGTCTCAAGATGCCTAAGCCCTTGATCCATGAGAAGTAGGAGCCCTGCACACAGTAGCCACTGAAGAGGAAAAGACTTGCCAGAAGACGCTATTCTAGACATAAGGCTGCTGGAATAATGCCAGAGGCAAGGATCTGATCCAAAGCACTTAAAAGGACAGAAATAAAATGTATCAGAGGGAGTGAGGAGACAGAGAGCAGAAAAGTACTTGCACTCTTTATTTTAACAATTTTGCAGTATTTCCAATCAAAGAAAATACAGACTGAAAGAGGTATAAAGAGGAAAACACAAAGGAAAAACAGAGTCATGGAAGTGTGTTAAGGAGGCTTTAATTTGCAATTCATGTGACATTAATTATAAATCTTTCTCCAAATGCCATTAAGAAACACCACTTGGAAAAGATGTTCTCATTTGGTTGTTGCATGCTGCACAAATCTGTGCCATAGTGTAAAAAGGAGAACAAGGTTGAACCAGCCAGGGAATTGAATAGTGTTTGCTCCCACCCTGCATCTTGTGAAAGGGGAGCTTGCTGGCAAAGTTGTGAGTGCTCTGTGGTATAGGGGAAAGGGGGAATCATCTGGGTCAAGTGTGCAGTTCATTTTCAAAGCAGACTGCAGATATTTGGGACTTTTCTGTCTGAATTCCTTGTGGAATCTGATGCCACCACAAATTGGGAAAAAAGGTTAATAATAATAATAATAATAATAAAGACTTATAGCCGTTCAGCTAAGAAAAAATATTTTTCTGCCACATGCAAGTTTTGAGATTCTTCTATTGTAAAGAGGCCTAAAAGGGGAAAGTTCTGATGCCCTGACTAAGTGTAACACTGGGAAAATAGAGGTATAATCCTGTTCACTGTAGTCCAAGGAAGTGGTGCGTGGGTCATGTGCCAGTGCCCTTCACTGTTTTCTTGGAGGAAATAGGAAGCTGCTGCTCAAATGGTTTCTGTGTAGCCTCACTGACAAACCAGTGTGGCCACAGGTGATGATCAGATGCTCTTTCTCCCTGGAAGCTTTTAGGTGCCTCTTTTACCATCTCCTTTTAGACTTGGTGGCAACAGCTCTCCCACCTCAGCCCCTTGCAGCAGGTTGCAACACCCTACTTGTCTTCTTAGCTATGTGGCAGCCAGGTGCTCTGTGGCAGCTGCCAGATGGCAGGCTTGGAGATAATATTTGCTGCTACTTGCTGGGAGGCCAGGGATGGGAAGGACAAGAGTTAGTTATTAGGTTGGACTAGGTATTAATCACAGTCATGATGATAGAAGGAGTAAGAGAAAGTGATGTGTGATGGAGAAAGGTGAGATTAAGTGTTGTAGAGGTGTTAGGGCAGAGAGCTGATCTGCCCAAGCAGAGTACAGTTCAGAAATGACAGTTGCAAAAAAAGAAAGAAGAGCATGGCTGATTTTAAAAAGTCAATGGCAGAAACAGATTTAATGCATGTGAGGATACTTTTGTGACATTGCAAATGTCTCAAACAAGAGCTCTGATTTTATTTAAAAAAATATTTCTGAATTCTGAAGGATAAAATTATGGTGCTTGGTGGGGTGGGAATAGCTAGACTGGTCAAGATGTGTCCCTAAGTACTACTGGACCTGGCTCACTGGACACTGTGATATTGGTCCCTGTATCCATATTGGAAAAGAGCCTTTTCTTCACCTTCATGTTTAATTATGACTTACACTTCTGACACAAAGCTACATGTAGTATATAAGAAGAGCATTTTTCCTTGTGACTAGTTCATTCTAATATACACAGAATATATTAAATTGCTATTTGCTCCCTGATATAGCCCACATATGAGTCAGAAATTACATATGTAAAGTAATGACAAAACCAGAAGTTTCTACCCACAGATGTTCCTAGTGGTTGTCAGTTACCAAAGATACCATGATCACTTAGAGCAAATAACTGTTTCAAATACAGGACAAAGAAAAAGATAGTTAGATATCCAGAGAGTATACGTAAGCACAAGTACAGCGCGTGGCTGTCCCAGGCTGATATGCAGCCACAGCTGTACAATGAGAAGTCAGCTATGTATTTTGTTGCTTATTTCCTTTTATCCTTTGATCATGGGATGCTTCTTGTGAGCCAGACCTCGTTTGCAGCAGATGGCTGGTGTTACTTATGGTGAGCAGTTTTCCCTCTCCACAGGGAGCCTTGAGTGATTCTGATTCGATCTGACCTGGGCAGGGCCGACATCTCCGCTGCTTCAGCATGTACAACTGTTTAAATCTGTGTCAGGTAGGAAGGAAAAGACTCTATTCGTCTGACTTGATAGTAGTATTCTGCCCCTATGTGTAGGTATCGGAGAAAGTGCAGTGTGGGAGGGAGGTAAAATTGCAATTTTTTATAGTGTCAGTCTAGCATGAATCTCATATGAGTACTTTCTCAACAAATGAGCAGCATGCAGCGTTTCATGGCCTATCAGAGGATGTTGGCTCATTGCTAGTAATGCTCACAGAATGTGTGACATTTTGAAAGGAGCTTTACAGCGAGGTTTCAAGAATATGAGGTGAATTGCTTCTGATAAAGACATGTAAAGAGGTAGCAATGCTATGATACAAGGCATACCAAATAGCAGTTTCCTAGAGATGCTGCACTAACTGTAATTAGATTGGATGGTCTTTAAATTATATTACGTGCTGTGGCTTGGCTTAATAACCTAACATTAGTCTTTTCTGAGGAGTCATCAGGCTGTAGCCAGTGAGATATTGCAGACAATGACATAGAAATGTCATTCCTTCCTCTACATTCACCAGGCTATTAGCTGAACAAGCATATATGTAACTCCCCATCTTTAATGATGAATTGCCTTCCTATTTAGTATGATAGAACATAATCTCCGCAGAGGCAAAGCCATTTTATATGTAAGAAGAATGTCATGTTAGTGCCCTAAAGATCAGTCTTGCAGTGGGACTGAAATTTACTCCTTTCTTATCCAAGAAAAATATTATTTGAGAACCACTAATCTTTCTGCCCTTTGGTGACAATCTCCCTCTATGTTCTTCTATTCAGAAAGTACAACCATCCCTTGATTTACAGAATTACAGAATGGCGGCTGGAAGGGACCTCTGGGGATCATTTAGTTGAACCCCTCTGCTAGAGCAGGTGTGCCTAGATCAGGTTGCACAGGAATGCATCCAGGCAGGTTTTGAAAGTCTCCAGCGAAGGAGACTCCACAACCTCTCTGAAGTCCAGTCTATTTAGCATTTGCTTTTAGTAAGTACAGAGAAGACTATGCCCAGCCTTTTGCAAAATGTCACTGGCCTTATAAGCAAATAGTAAAATGTTTTCATGCAGGAAGACAAGCTTCAGAGCAGCACTTTAGTCTAGTGGCAAGGATGGAATTATCATTGGGTTAATGCATAAGAACATCTTGTGGGGGCAAATGACTGCCTGATAACAGCAGTAGTCTTCCTTCTGCTGCAGGGTGGGACAGAGTTCCTCTTTGGAATAAAGCACTTCTTTGCTTGTTCAGTGCCAGCATACTTAAGCAGTCCAGACTCTTTTGGCAATTAGGCTCAGAGTGGTGAAAATACCATTGCACCCTTACATGTGGAATATTGTCAGATGGGTACAGTAATTAATATGGCATCTGCTTCTGAGAACTGTTTCATTTCCTTCTGGTGGTAACAGGATATGTCCTTTTTTTTTCTTTTTCTTTTTTCTTCCCTTTTTTTTTTTTTTTTCCTTTTGTGCCACAGTAGCATTCCAGGGATGTGCCATAATATCCTTTTTCTCCATCTGGGAATACTGCGATAGATAATTGTCGCTTGGACTCAGCTGGTCATCCTCCTTTTTTTCTTAGTCTACCATAGAAATAAAAAGCTTACCCTGTTTCTAGTTTTACTCCCCTTTATACTTGTAATTGGTAAATATGCTTAAACCATATTAGGAGATTAATATTATTATATTTTATTTAGGAGTCTATCTTTTTAAGGTACTGCAGGAATTCTCCAAGCACAGAGAATGACTTTACTTATGGTCATGCACTGATTTTCAAAATGTCACCGGTAGTACAGCACCCTGAGGAAGCAGATGATGTATCAAATATACACATCCAGGTTCTGCACACAGACATCAAATTGCAGCCTGCTGGCCAGATTGCAGTGTTATCCACAAATGTATTAGCATGCAAGCTGGCATCATGCCAGCCCATCCCTGAATTCCTTCAGGGCTTTATGGGCCTTCACAAGAAGCCCTTCAGTGTAAGACTGTAAGGATAAAAGTGACAATTGTCCTTGGGTTTCTGTGGCAGGCCTCACCATTGGTATACACGGAAATCTTGGCCCTTGCACTGATTTTCAGTGAGCGATGTGGCTACTCAGAAGAAGCACATGGGGCCAAAAAGCTGCCCACCCTAAACAAGGCTGACTCGGGACTCTGGTATTTCATTTCCCAATGCCTGCATTGCCAGAATTGAAATACGCTTCAGCTCTTCTGTCTGAAAGGTTACTTAGAAGCAGACTTCCAAATACACACAAACCCCCTCACTCCTTAAGACAGCTAAATTTGTCAGTGATGCCTGATGCATGATGCCTACAGAAAGCTCAGATGACAAGAATCATGAGTTAAGCGAGCACAAACTCTGCTCTTGGACTCACAGAATGAGTCAGACGTTCATGGAATCGGAGTGTTCCACACCCTGCCAGCTCAGAGCAGTATGACTTTGCCTGTGCATTCAGGAAAAAGCATTGTACAATGAGGTGACTGCGAAATACGACCATATGATGGTAGCATACGTGCACCTTGTCGGGGAAAGGTTATTTTGGACTCATCTGCTTGCAGCTGGATTCTTCTCTCCTCTGTTCTTCTATATCCCAAATTCTGCTGGAAAGCCTGCCCATCATCTGCGAGACAGTCTATGCAATTAAGTGGTTTAATACACTCAGCACAGGCATCACAATATGAAACTACATGGTGGCTGGAGAAACCCCATCTGAATCGGTCAAAGCTTGCTCTCATCAAATGAAAGTGCCTGAACAACTCAGAGAAAACTGACTTTGAGGAAGGTCTTGTCTTCCTCCCCATTGTTCCTATGAGAAGGCAGTTTTGCTTTTAGGAATGCCTAAGAAGCAGGAATATTTCCCTTTTCTCCCTTCTTCCCATTTGCTGAGACCAAGCTGCAGCTCTCCTCAGTTATGTTACACATGATGCGAATTTTCTCAAATGGGGGAATTTCCAGAGGGGATCCTGACCTCTGTCTTTGATTGAGTCAGTGTGATGTAGCTTGCACTGTTCAGTTTGTCTGGACTAGCAAAGCACGTGAAGATCAGCACTCAGCCCTGCATGTAAGTCAGCGTCACTAGAAACTGCTCAAATTCTGCTGGGCTTTACAAAGCAGGCCACCTTCTCCATTCCCCACAATTGCTGTATCCCTAGGCACAACCCTGTCTCTTTCTAAGGAGCTTTTCCCAAAGTAGCAGCTTTCTGCTGGAGTAACTTTGGAAATATTTTTGTCCCAACCTCAAAAGCAATCTTGCTCCCTCCACCATGAATGGGTTCTTGCTACAAAGGAACTGCCTCAGTTTCTGCGGTGTTAAGGAAAGTGAACATTCTATCTAAATAGCCACAGCCTCCTGACCAGGCATGTGTGTTGCCACTGCCAAAAAGACAAGGCAAGCGCCTTCCCGAGCAGCCCCTTGATCAGCAAAGGCAGAAGACACACTTCAAGGACCTGTTTAGATGCTGACCATGTCAGCAAACCTCTGCCTGTACCTCAGGGAGAGGCGCCAGGGTCAGGAACAGGACACCAGAGCAGCTTGGGCTTGCCTCCGGCAATGGAGCCATGAAATTGAGGTGAAAGTACCCACAGTGGTTAGCAGAAGGGCAGGCTTTCGGATGCACTTCTGCATTGTCTGTCTTGCCCTCAGCTGAGTCTACTCTTTACAGTGTGCATGGGTGAGACTCCAGGGCTGCCCCATTGCAGGTGGCTGAGACCTTCTCCATCCAGACAGCACAGTGACTAGGTGGAGGTGCTGTCCTAACACAGGCTTAGGGATTTAAAATGTCATGCCAAACAAATAAGGTTTTGAGTGCAGGTCTTGGGGTTGACCAACTAGGTGGATGTCTCCTAGGCATTCCTTTCCTCAACAGCAATTGTTTCCTACTCCTACACTTAAAACAACTTAAGAATTTCATCCCAAATACTCTGCTTTTCTTCCATTCTTATGATAAACCCAGAGCTTTGTTAAAGAAAAATTTTACTTTTATATCATTTGCAGAAATAAACCTTTCCTAGAAAGACAGAAATGACAGATTTGCCTGCCGTTAGAAATTCTTGTTGTCTTTGAAAATGTAGTAAATGATAATGTAAGAGACAAGAAATTCTTTTTAAAAAACCCCGAAGATAGAGCTCTAACTATTGAAAACCTAGGTACTTATACATTCCCATATGTCAGATAAATCCCAGCAAGACTAACCAGTGTGCCTATATGTGTAGTGATTCACGATGTAAAACTCCATTGTACAATGGAATAAAATGGTTAATTAGTAAAAGTATGTCATTTTATGGAGACAAGAAAATTGCCTACAGTGGTGAGAGCAAGAAGTTTTATCAAAGGTCATCTAGGGTGTAAACATATTTACATGGTCACATTAAAATGTAATTTAGAATGAGTTCTAAAGGAGGGCTTTTTCCTAGTGGCAACTGCGAACTCTTCTCATCACATAAGCACAAACATAACCTGATTTTATTCTCCTGCTTGTGCAGAAATAACAAGGCCCCACAAAGTAAGTCTCTCAAAATCTTAAGCTGCCTTTGTTTCTATGAAAACCACGTCACTGTGGTGCTAAACTAGCCCAATGTGACACATCCTGGAGCTTTAGTGTGGGGTTTTTTTGTCTCTGGCTGACAGACTTACAGGTTCTTAAGCTTGCACTCTAGCTCTTCTAGAAGGAAATATGTTGCTTGGAAATGGATTTATTCATTTGGTGTTAATTATTGCTTTAACAATTAGTGGTGATCTCACTTTGGAGTGCATTCTGTTACTTGGATGATGATTATATTGTTTATGTTTTGCTTCATTTTGTTTTCTGATAACATATTTGTCATCAAAATTTCCTTTCCAAAACCCAACCTGTTCAGGAAGAGCTGCTCAGATACCTGTAATCACTGTCTCTAGCATTTACATCGCTCAAAGTAGTTATCAGGATTCCCCCTTCTAAGAGAAAAAGGATACTTCTTCATGTCAGAATCTCCCTTTGAGGATCTCCTAGAGGCTCTGGCAATGGGTGGGGCACTTGCAGCAATGCTGGTCTGATTCACAGCACAACCTCCTTTCCAAAGTTTTGCAAATACAGCTCCCTGTAAAAAGGCTTTGAGACTGCAAACAACTTATTTCAAGACTCGAGGTAATTATTGATGTAATTACTCATTCAATAATGAATTAAGGACATCTGATAATAGAATTATTTCCAGTACAGTAAAGTGAGAACTGTCAGTATTCGTAGGATGGATCTTTCCCTTATATGAAACTGAAAGTTTGCCTTTGAAGACAAATATTTTTGGATGGAGAGTGTGTTATGCCTGACTAATGCATGTAAGCAGGTCTTTTCCAGAACAGACTAGTCTGGGGTTTTTCCTTTATAATCATTTTCCTGGTGAAAAAACATACCTTTTCACAGAAAAAAAGTTCTCCAAGAGAAAAATGAAATTTTGCCCTAAAAAGAATAATCAGTTTTCTACCAAGAAAACTGAACAGATGGAGTTGCACTACCTGTCTGGAAGGCTTCTGCCAGTTTCACTTTGCAAGAAGGAATAATGCTGACAAGGTGCTTTGCTAGAAAAGTGTCCCTGCTTCAAGTATACGCAAATGGAACAAGTTCAAAGTTTCTTTTGTCCCATTTGTTTGAGATCTTTATATCTTTCCATGCAGCAGAAATTCCACTTTCCAGTCAGCTCAGTCCTTGAGCCCTTGCTCCAATTCTGGCAATGAGCTTCTCTGTGCCTCAGGTCATGCTGCTTTGCTTTGCTCCTCCAAAGAGAGATGAACAGCTGTGACCTCCAGAACATAGTTACTAGTGTCAATGATGTATTTCCAGGCTGAAGAGTCAGAAAAGCCAAAATCTGATGCTGGTGACCATGGTGTTTCCTCTGGGAATGCTACCCAAGCCAAAACCTCCCTTTGGTTAGCCCTGCTGTCCCAGCCCCTCTCCAATGTGCAGCAGATGATTTTCAGCTGCCACTTTGCTGCAGGGCAGTCCCACAGCCTGGTTCATCCCTTAGAGAGCGAGTACCGCCCCTTTTTACTTCTGTGTCAGCCTGTACACTTGCTCCTAGGCAGCCCAATAAGAGTTTCTCATAACAGTTATTGAGCGTGTGCCTAATAATTCAGCTAAATGTACCCAAACCCTGCCTGGGCCCCGTGTCAGGGTGCACTGGGCGCCGCTGGGCAATTGCTTCAGTTAAAGAGAGAAGGCTGAGGGCAGGAACGTGTGCTGCAGCTGTTTGCATATTTTGCCTCTTGGATTGTCTGCCAAAATCATTGCGAAGCCCTTGGATTTTTTGATGAAGGCTAAAGGGTCTGAACAAATAAATATATTACAAAACAAGCATCTACATGAAAAGGAAGCAAGCACATTTCTTCCCAGTGAGGAGCTAGGAGGGAGCCCAATCTCCAGTTTTTAGATTCAGTGTGATACCAGACTGGCTAATAAACTGCCCCAAAATTCAGTTCTTGCTCAGTCCAAGGGAGTACCTTGCCTCATGTAGCCTGGGGAAGAACCTTTCCTGGATTGCAGCATTTTAGGGTGGCACAGCTGACAAAGCAGGCCTTTGAACGAGAAACACTATCTCAAAGATCAGAAAAGAAATTGTAGCTCATGAGATCTGTGCTCAGCTTCAGTTTCACTTGCCCATATCTGTGTAAGTGCAAAACGTGGTTTAAAAAGTTCCAAATGCCCTGTGAAAACACACAGCTGTTCCCTTCATTTAGAAGTGAAAGACAGCTCGAAATCCTAGCAGTTGCAGTTCTGCCTCTCTCAATGAGTTACAGCTGGCCAGGCACTCAAATTTCCTGTGAAACTCTGCTCTGAGCCCAGAGCCACGGGGCAGTGCAGCATGAAGAGATTGCCATAGCAACCATTCTTTGTGTCTTGAAAAACTCACGGACTGTTTTCAAGGGAAATTACAGAGAAATGTGACGTTCACTGTCTTAGGTAAAAATAACACTCGATGAATCAAAGTTGCAGAAGGCTTATGAAGGTTGTTTTTTTGCTGGATTGGAAAGTTTCTGGGTGTGATTTAGTCCATAGTTTTTTAGATAAGTTTTTCACTTGTAGTCACTAAAGCTATCAGCTGATCATTGAATATGTATATTAACACATCTCCACATTGATTCACTCTTCCTCATTCATATTTTTCTGGTGTAAGATTTCCATGGCTTGAAGCCACAGAAATATGAGCAGTATATACCACAAATCTGTTGAAGGAAGTAGCACTATTAAAAAATCTAATTGGTTCTGACGTTACTTCATTTTTCTGACCATAAGCCATAAAACAATGTGTAAAGCTCTCAGCCTGGCTTGGAGGAAGGTCATAATTGTTGTGCTGGGCGTGGGACAGCTCATCTGTCTGTCAGACAGTACTTCATGCTTTGTATTTGGGAAGGATACAGATGAATGTTCAACTTCTTAACATCTAATCTTTACGACAATTTCATATCTTTTATCAACCCATCTGATCAAGGCTTTGCAAAACCTCCCAGCAATAGGTCTGCAATTAGAAACTTTCAAGCTTTTCTGATCTCACCTACGGAAAATCATTTTTTCCAAATGCAGTCATAGTTCCCAAGTTCCAATATATTTCTCAAAATCTGAGCTTTTCATTGCATTAGAAGATAGAAACCTAAAAGAATTCATGGCCATCAGCCATAAAATAGACCATGGAATATTACCATGGAATTAATTCTGCAATTTGCCCCTAAATTCTAGCTGAACTACATCCAATTTATTTTTTTAATAATTAAAAAATATATATATATTCAAACTAGACAGCCTGCTTCAGGGTTTAAAACCATTTTAGTAGATTTCCTGACCGCAACTATGTCTTAAATCAACAAGGAGATTTCTGAAGGTTCTGCAAGACCAACATCTTGAACAGAAAAGCTGAGGGCTTAATTACTCATTCCCATATGTATGTCTGCTAGAAAATGTGTGCAAAAAATTAGTAGCTAGCGTGGTTAATCAATATTTACTGTAATATCATACTTCCATGCTATGGGTGTTAGTGTAGGAGAATTCTTAGTGGAATAAGAGGTCTTTGGAAAAGAGATTTGAATGGAGAGCAAAGATAAATAAACCTCAGCTGATTTTGTATAGATTGTATGTTTGGTTCTTTGCATGGAGAGAACTTTGTGATGATAGCTTCAGAACAGAGAAAACTTTTTGTTGAAATTCTGAAAGGAAGCATGCCAAAAAATCACAATGAGAATGTTCAGTCATGGTTTCTGCACCAGTAATTTGGTGGGTTGTGTTAGGAAGATGTGCTCTGTGAGACAGAAGTTGGATGAACTCTGGCAAAGTGATGAAAAAGAACAAGAGTTGTTTACCTAAACTTTAAGAATCATAGCAACGAAAGTAGAAATAATAAAGCAACTCCTAACTTGACAACAACCAGTAATCTGATATCGTAAGTCAAAGGCAATTTAGCTAAAATGTATCAATTTTTGCCAATTTTGCAAAAGATTATGCACCTCACCCCAGAAAAAAATGACACCGAGCATTGGGCTATTTAGTGTGAAACATAGATGCTAATTCAGTGTCATTTACTGGATTTGAAAAAAGTTGCAAAATGTTGATTTGGAAGACCCTTTAAACCTATTTGGAGATAACTAATGTAAAGAGGCTTAAAAGCTCTAGGAATCCACTGTCACTCCATCAAAACATGTATTGTTTTCATCTAAATGTGAGTATATGACTAACTTCAGATTTCAAGATTTAAATACACAAATACTTCCTTAGCAGCTTGCTTGTTCATTTTCTCCAGAGTGGTGATGTTTTAAGAGTGAGATGGAGGATTTCTTATCTGTATTTGGGGAACATAAAGATTTTCAGGCTGACTATATCTGCCAACACACTGAGTATCAAAATACCATCACCCAGAATATGACTAGGAGATCAAACATAAAGTGTTTCTAAGTACAAAATTTCAGTCAGGATGACTCAATCCACTTCTCCAAAGCATAAGACACTAGCATAAGATCAAGAAACAAAAAATAAATAGAAATTTACCCTGTGGGTTTTGAGGATTTACTTTGCTTT
>WEIS01044752.1:9849-23959 GCA_013389965.1 Todus mexicanus
TTTTTTTTTAAGAACCTGCACCTCTTGTGTTGTAAGAACATGGTAGCAGGAGCAAGGGAGGATGATAACAGGTAACCTTCTCAAACATATTTGAACCACCAAGTATCTATCACTTGCAGTTTCCAGGGGCACTGCCTTGGGATTTTGACAGGGATAGCATGCAGCCTCTGCATGCAGGGGGGGTTAAACAATGTGAACACTGACAAATGGGGCACTTGGCCAGTCTTTCTCAACATAACATGAAGCAGCAAGATTTAGAGAGAGCTGTACAAGCAACCTCCTTGTTGCTAGTGTCCTACAAAGAACCTCTTCCTATTCCTTAGTGTAGTGACAACTTTCATCCATGAAGTCCCACACTTCCACAATGGCAGACTGAGTGTTGGCACAACTTCTAAAACAACCAGTAGAGCCTGATACTACAAAGTATTGTTATTAATGATCTCATGTCGGTTCCTCTCTAGGTATATGTGGCTTGAATAGCATTTTGAGTAAAGGGATTGTGATTCTTCTCCTGAGCGTGCAATTTTTCCCTTGTGAAAGTTAAATGAAGTCTAACTGGCCTGTATAGTTTCCCATAACAGACCTTTTTCAGTCATAATAACAAACTTTCTCTTTGAGTTATATTGAGACTCAAAGACACAAACACAGGTCAGGGACAAGACTACTCAGAACTAGCTGTACAGGAGGTCTTCCTTGGGGGAAGATGCATGTAAATACAGGAGGTAGATATTATTCTGGTGGAGCTACATATCCAACACAGTAGGAACCAAAATAATCAAAGAAGTCTTTCTAAGAAGACCTGCAGATAGCACTTGTTGTGCAACCCCAGGAAAATCATTGACAGAGACCTCTGCACTGGCTGGAAGGAGGACTGGAGTGGCCAGCACAGAAACTTTCCTCAGGTATGTGATACTTCCATGTATGGCTCCAGGAAATGGGAACTGTAAAATCTTCATGAGAAGTACAGTCACATTAAGGAAATGCCATATTCCATGGTGAGCTTCTCCTTAGGCTTGATTAAGACTCTCAAGACTCAGATAACCAGCAGGTGACATGTATGAAAGGAGATAGCTCCATGACTGCATACTGTATGCTTACACCTCGTGTCATCCCCGATGAAATGGCTGAGCACACAAAAGCAACATTTTCAGGGTAAAGAAACTGAGGAAAATAAAGTCCTGGGTATTTAGGCAATCACAGGATGAATGTGTTTAATCAGTGTGATGCAGTCAGAAAAATACAGATGAAATTATGCAGTGCATGGGCTCAATATTTCTCATATTGGAGACATGCTCATGCTCTTGTACAAGTGACAGTTAGGATCCAATCAACACTACTCTCTACAGCCCCGCACTCAAAAATGTGAATTCCAGTTGGGAGAAGGGCAAAGAAGGGTCATTAAAAAGAAGAGAGAGGTGGAGTACTCATTCCACAAGAACAGAATAAAAGAGCGTGGGTGGTTTAGACTAAAATCCAGTTATGATTGCTCTGTATATATCTGTTAAATGGTTAATCACCAAGTAGTCATTAAGGAATTAAGTATTACTTAAGATGGCAATACTGGCACAAGGACAATGAATAATTTGGAGTAGGAATTAAAAAGCAAATTCTCATCCTCACCTGCCCTAGAACATATTTCCAGTTGCAGTAAGGACACAAGATGTCTAAGGTTTTAAAAATGGCTTGTTGTGGCTGAGTGATGGTAGACAGCTTCCTAGTGTATCTGCATTTGCCTTTTAAAAGGATACAGGCAAAAAGGAAATCTCAACAGTTTGTTGACAAGGAGGTCTTTGTCAATGGTGGAAAAACTAACCCAAAAGACCAGTCTCAAGACAGGGACACCCTTCTTCACTTAAACCCAAATAACTTTTTTTTTTTTTTGGCTCAAAGAACAATTTAAAGCCAGACAGTTCCTTTCTGGTTTTTCACGGTGTCCTGGTCTGGGTTAGAACAGAAATTCTGTTCTATGACTTTTACTTTTCAGCTAAGTCTGTCTGAGGTTAGCAGCATGTTTACCAGACAGAGCCTGCTTCTAACAGTGATAGTTCTCCATGTTTATAGTTAGTACCAAGGACTGACGCGTGAACCAAGGTCATTGATAGACTGTGTACCACACTGGGGAGTGCAGAAAAGTAAAGGCTGCATCTTCAGGGAGGAGCGACCAAGACAGGTGACCCTAAATTAGTCAACAGGGGTATTCCATATCCATATATGTCATATTCAGTATAAAGCTGAGGGATCACGAGGGTCTCCCCTTCTTGCCCCTTCTCTCCTGGCCTTTTCGCCATTTTGTTTTTTCCCTGAGATCGAGCTGCTCTCTCGGCTTCAGGACTCTTCCTCACTCGGTTAGGCTTTGGCAGCTTCAGCTTTGCCCTGAGGCCTCCAGCCCCACTCTCAGCCCCCGGCTCGGGCCTTGGCTGGGCCCCAGGTTCTGGGCTGCATCCCTGAATCCAGGTCCCTGTTCCCATGTGCTGCTGGGCCCTTACAGCATCAGTGGGGATGGTGACGTGTTTACCATCTGGGGGGTTGGGTTCGATACTGGTTTTGCATATATTTGTATATATTTACCTTTTATTATTACTGTTACTATTATTTTTATGTTTTAGTAAAGCTGTTCTAGTTTCCTTTCCTAATCGGTAAGTCTCTCTCCTTTATTTCCTTTCTTCCCTTTTTGGGTGGGGAGGGGGAGAGAGCGTTCTGTTGCAGTTTTGGGGGATGCCCTGACTCCAAACCATGACACACAGATATCCTTTGCCATCTGTAAAACTTGCTGTGTTCAGTAATCTTACTCTCTGGATGAAATCCTGGCTTCAGCGAAGTCAAGGTGAGTACCATCCTTGATTTCAAGCTTTTTCTTCAGTGTTCTGACAGTCACACCCTCATGCTTGCTATTAGTAACCACATCTAAGAGAAAGAGGCAGAACCTGGTAGGATGATCAAGAGGTATTTATGCCCTACAAAAGAGAGAAAACATGCCAAGGCAAAGATGATCAATGATTTTTTTTGTCCTGAAAAAAAATCTCCATCTATTCATGACACCATGAATGCAATTTCCCTTTGATATACTAAAACATTCAGTGGGCATTGTTTGTTCTCAGAGATATTTTCTTACTTTGCAGTTATTCAATCTTCGTTTATGCCACTTCTCCTTCAAATGTTACACTTGGGTTTTGTTTGGTTTTTATCTTCCCCTCCCGTGCCCCCCCATTCCTTTCACCCAGCTGGAGTAAGATGTCCCTGGAAAGATGAAATATAAAGAAAAGCACCTGGCAATTCAGATGAGTTTGAGCACTTCAATGTCCTTTCTAGTTTTAAATTCTTCAGGGTTTAGCCTCCTTCTTAAAAGACATTTCTGATTCACTTACCTGAGATTATGCAAATCACTGCTGAACTCAGAGCAGTAAGGGTTATTTCACTGAATAAAATTAGCAGACACTTAATAGTAAGACATTTACATTTATACAGCACATTTTCTCCACTGGATCCCAAAGCACTGCTGAAACATAGTAGGATGTTGAAACAGAGAAACATTCTTGAGGTGTTAATTCTTCTACCACTCTCACTAATTGATCCTGCTGATATTTGTGCAGTTATTCCTACTTCATACTAGTGAAAATCAGAAGTGAAACAACCCATAACTTCTTCCAGTCATTTACCAGAGTTGATTAATTCATCCTGGACCATTTACATTCTGATCATGAAAACTTTATGCATCTTTTCTCCAACTGCCTTCCTCCATATATTAACAATAACGTACAATTTAAAAAGTTATCCAAAATGGATATTTTTCAATGCTATCCTCTAGCCTGGAAATAAGAAGTAATGCTGCCACGTCCAGAAAATTGGCCAGATTTTAAATCAGTTTTTCAGAGATTTCAGAGAAAAGACTAAAATCTGTTATGTCAAATATTCAGGTAAAAAATCTGAAACTGGATTATAGGTACAGCTTCCTGGTTTCTCTAGCTTGCTTCTCACAGCTGTCGCTGCATTTGCCTGAATTTGTCCATTAATCTCAAAATAACTGGCAGACAACAAAGCTTTCAGATAAAGATGTAGGTCTTGAGCCCCAGCCAAGTGTCAGCGGGGGCCTTTTTATGGACTCCAGTAGGAGCCGGATCATGCCTCAGTGGCATGAAAACCTAATATATTACCCAGCAAATGTGGAGCTATTAGAAGCCCTGAACAGAAAAATCACCAAATGGGCTTTGTTCTGAGCATCGAATAATAGTTCTGGATGTGCGGCCTTGGTTGTTAACATGTTCACAAGAGACATCTAATTAGATTAGGAGAGCTTTAAATAAGGCAGTAATAATTGGCTGTGCAGGCTGGCTGGTGGTGAGGAAACGCAACGTCCCCTACAGTTACAAGATTACAAGGAGCTTTAGCGGACAGAGTGGAAGAAGGGGAACCTAAAGTGCGGAGTTTAGTACCAAGGCGGGAATCGATGCCTTGAAGTAATCAACTTGGGTAAAGGAGGGTGCATTCAGGCATTTGGGGAAGCTCTCCTTCAGCACACATAGTGTGGCTGTTCTGGTGGCACTGGGGCCATGTGAGATGGATAGAGGGCATGGAGAAGAAGAATCCCACAAGCCTGGTGCCACTGGATGGGGAGGGAGAAGAAAGAATTGCACGTCAGAACAGTTTAAAGCACTATGTGTCATAAACACTCTGCATATTCGGTCATGAAGTGAGGCAGCAGATATGAGACAAGAAACTAGAAATGCTAATGTTATTTGTAAAGCATGAGAAAAATAAATACATTGCTATTTGACTGCAGCTAAGCATCAGCTCACACATGTCTAATTAATTAACATGGCAGTTAATTAACAGGACAGTTTTGATATGCCATAGCAAAGCTTTGAAATACAGTGGCTTGTGAAGTCATTTATTTCTGTCAAAACTATAAGCAAATATTTTTTTATTGGCCCATTTACTGTGTTCCTTATTACCTTATGGCATCAGCATGGCATCCCAGTCATCTGAATCCAGTCAGAATTAATCTGAGATTGCAAAAGGTAAATAAAGGTTGATTTAGGTCACGGAACACAAAAGTGGCCATGAGACGCCCCTCGGTAAGCTGAGTCCTTGATAAAGTGCCACTGGCCTCTCACAGTCTCTTATTTTCTGCTTTGGGTTATCTCCCTCTTAGAGTAAGAATGAACAAATGAGCAACCAGGCCAAGACTTTCAATAATTTTTTTCTCCTTCAGCAATGCATCATATAACTTGGAATCCTGTCTTTTAAAGGAAACACCACCAACGTAGTCAAAACCATTTGCTAACCTAGGGTCTCATAGCTCTACCCAATAATGCTAAGGTGACTAGAAGAGCACTGGAAGGACTTGCTGCTGATTGCAGCCTGGGGACAAGTGCCTACAGCAGCAGTTAAAGTTCCTCTTTATCTGTGAAGATATTTTCCACTCTAGGCATGGTCTTGGGCAGACCTGGTCTCTTAAAGATATGGAGACTGGCATCCAGAGGAGAGAAGAGATGCACATCATCACAGGATCTGTGAGACTTCATAATTTCGAGCTGGTTCTGAGGCAGGCCAGAAAAAACAGTGGTTTAAAAATACCTCTGCCCTTTCAAGGGTTTTGTGTTGCACCCGCCAGAAGCAAAGAACGGAAGCTCACCTTACATTTTAATCAGTCTTTCCCTCACTTAATTTTAATCTGACCCTGCGTAATGCCCCCTAAGAAGATTCATTTAGAAGCAGATTACAGCATCTAATTTGCTAATAATGAGACATCATCCTCAGAATCACAATCTTCCTTCGAGACTTAGTAGATGCATCAGGAAGCAAAATAAAAACGCCTGCCCCAAAGGCATTGTCTTAGAGCTGGAGTGTTCATCCCTGGTGCTCCCCAGCCCCGTCTCCAGTCCTACATCAGGTAGGAGGGACTGTGCCTTGCTGTATGGGACTGCAATAAATAAGCACAAAAACCTGAGTAAGTGTATGTTTGGGTCAGAGACCTGTGGGGAGAAGCAAGGTGATTCCTGTAGCTCAGTGCTCCAAGACCAGCAGGCTCAGGTCAGCATGCAAGTATGGGTTGCAGCTGGCCCATGCAGCTGGGAAATGTTACAGAGAGACACAATTTCCTATGGACAGATGAGAGAGCATATATTCCCAGTTTACAGCCAGAGGGAAGGACAGCAGTTTTTTCATCAGGTTAGATGTATAGGCAAGATTTTCTGAGAAAAGCAAAAAGGAATCCCTGGGGAGTGAAACACGAGGAAGCCTGGACCTCTCACAATGGGGCAAGGAAAGGAGGGAAAGAGGTTGAGGGAGATTCTCATGTTTTGCTCAGGAAAGGTACTTAGAAAATAGAGAAGATGTGAAAAAAATATAGAGTATCCTCTATATTATCTGGTTTTAAAATGATTTATGATTACGACCTGATTCAGCTTAAATTCAGAGGAAGGCTTGAGAGTTTTTAAATGATACTTTCGTGTAATTAAATGAATTCTACTAGCTGAAGAAATAAAAGACATGAATGGAAGGAAATGCATCAAATCCAGAGGTGCCATAGTGTCTTCAATTTTTATTCCAAGGAAAAGAAAATTTTTCAGGAAGGGCTCCAGACTAAGCAAACTGAGTCAGCATCTCAGAAGTCGTATTAAGAGTAGCAGAGAGCTCAGAAGTATTGCAAAAGCATTTGATCAGCAAAGAAATCTGTGTTCAATAAAAGGAGTATTGCCAAAAGTCAAGCTGAGTCAGACCTGTGACAGATATTAAAAGACACAGCAAAACGTGCTCCAGTTACATGAAAGAAAGAGGAACAGGTAAGGAAGACATCTGTAAGAGGGAAGCATATATGAAGAACCAGCTTCTCAAAATTGTCTGGACCACACCCTGCGCACCCGTCCCACATGCAAAGACCAAAGACAGTCCGAGAGTGAGAGTGGCCTTCCTATCTCATGGCAGACCCAGCCCATAGGCCACATGACCTGCCCTGGCTCACTGCCAGTCCTCCCCAGTGACAAGCAAGCAAGGAGGGCACATCGCTTTAAGCAAAGGCTAAAAATCTGAATGGGGTGAACTCCTACAGTCAAATATAAATGTTCAAACAGAAAAGAATTGATTTCTGGGCACCAATATAGTTCATAGCTCCTAAGGTCGGGGAGGAGATCTGGAAGGATAACATAGGCTATAAAATGAGAAAGAAGGGAAGAGTGACACCTCACATCTCCTCTCCAGGCTTTTGCTGGTCTGTCACCAAGCAGGCAGATTCCTTTTCTATCGTAGTTTCTCTACCTCTCTCCTTCCTCTCTCCACCTCTGAAACACCTCCTGTTCCAGCAGTGCTGTGTATAGGATGGATTCTCACATGCCCATTCCAGTGTGGAAATCAGGAACAGAGGGGTAGAAGAGGTTTTGCAGCCTCTGCTTCATCATGCAGGAAAGACATAAACCCAGCAGTCCTACAGGGATAGTTGGCATAGTGTTCTTGCCAGGCAAGGGCTATCCCCAGTGCAGCCCCAAGTGATCAAGGACAAAGTTTTCTGTGGGATTACTGGGATAAATCCATTTCTTGTAATGATGGGGCAAATCTCAACTCTGAAGAGCTCAATGCTCCAGAAAGTGCTGTGTCGTCTATGCTGTGGGTGACAAAACTGTCTTCTGTGACCTCTCCTGCAAGGCAAGGAAGTCAGGATGGGATGGGAAAGGAAGAGTTGTCCAGGCAAGGAAGGAAAGTGTAGATCTGGATCTACGTAAGGAGGCCAAAGAGATGCCTCCATGGCAATACTGATCCCTTTGTTTTTGGAGCCTGCATTGATGAAGTCAAGAATTTCCTATTGCTTTCAGTGCTGCAAAGCAGTAGATGGAGCCTCTAAGCACAGCAGGGGCATCCTACTAGTGTTTGCTATGCATCTCAGCCATGCTGTGTTGCTGGCACTCTAGCCTGAGGGTGGGGAATCATAATACACAATCATCTCACAGTACACAACAGGCTGCCTCTCCAGTCTGTCCCATGTTGCGGACTAGGTGTTCTTTCAGGTTCAGTGTCTGATTGGCAAACGTGACAGAGAGAATTGATGTCTGGCAGTCAGCAGCAAGAAAACTGCATGTGGCTCTTGGTCCTCGTACTGTTGCACATGCTGTTAGCTGCCACAGGAACTCTTGAGGACTTACATGCTAGAGGATTTCATGATGCTGTCGTTCATATGTGTACCTTGGATGGATAATGCACAAGTGTCAGAATATATTTGTAACAGAGTTTGTCATTCAAGTTCCTTCTCGTGCATCATTTCCTTCTCAGGCTTTTTGTTACTTTTAGGAATCAGTGTGACACAAAGTAAATGGCAACAGAGTATTCACATCAAAGTGTAATATTGCTCAAGACCGACTCACTAAGGCAGACGTGCCAGTGGAGATAAGGTAAGGAAAAGTGGTCCTCAGTAGAGAGAGAGTCTCCAATAGCCTCCACCAGCAACTGAGTTGATGGGAAAGCAGAAAAACGGGTTTAAGAACGAACTTGTACATTTCTGAATGTGAGTGCATGATTAAAAGAAAACTAATTAAATGGTTTGGTTATTCCTGCCTGTTCTGTGTCCTGCATTACTATGTATACAGACACTGAACAGTGAGAACTGCTCTGATCTGCTGATTATGCCATTACTATCTGCTGAAGGTTTTCATTGGTTTTAGATAAAACATGATGACCATTTATTAATCCAGGGATTTGGACTAGATGGGGAGTAGGTTTAATCTAGTTCCTAAATTGTGTTTTAACATGTGCTACATTTTGGTTTTTAACCATTTGGTTCAACTAAATAGTGTTCCTGTGTAGAAAAGCTGTTGCATGTGTCTCTACAGAAATTATCACATGACCTGGAACTCTACTGCACCTAGATAAGAAGATTTGGCTGACATGTGAAAGTAAGTAGAACAGTTTCTAAGGTGAGGGAAGGTGTTGTCTGGGGGATTTAACACATCATTAACAGACATGGTTCAGTTATCCAAAAGAGCCATGAAAAAGGTCTTGCGAAGATCTCAGGTTTTGCTTTAACTCTATAGATGGAACTACAAGTATTATATAGTTCAGTTTTTCTAAGTAACACAGATTTTGCCTGTGCAATAACAAATTTTTTGAACTGAAGGAGAATGAGAAAAGGAAAATAAAACTTACTTTAGCCATCCACTTCCAAATAAAAATGGTATTTCATACAATAAACTTTAGGATTACATTACTGAGAAAAGGCATTTTAAAATATCACACTTATATTTCACCAAAATAATAAATGTGGGTTGTTATGGTATCTTTCATACTCAGGAAATCCCTCACAGGTTTGCAAGATGACACATGGATGCCTGATCTGCTGGTCTGTAGCAAATTTCGCCATCACACTTTCACCTCTACTCACAGAGATATTTCAGTTTTACAGTGTAAGGGAAGAATTACAAAGTTCGGCAGCATTTCAGGTTTAGAAATCTGTCTGCATTTTTTTTGGCTAAAGAAAGTCATGAGCTCTTCAATATTAATTTTTGTGACTTGCTTTTTGAGGAAAAAGGATGTTATAGAACAGGGTTTGAGTAAACTGGAAATGGGCTTGAGGAAACAAACCAGATGAGTCAGGGCAAGAGAAGGAATTGTCTATGTGTAATGTCACGCACTGAAATGGGCTTTGACTAGCAAGAACTGAATGGAACTTACCATGTAATTGGTGGTAGGTGATGGTCATCTGCCTTAAAGGGCATTCAAAAGCAAGTGCTGAAGAATTTCTGGGAAGCTACAAGCACAACACACATTTTCAAATCACTCTCTGAGTTCACAGAACTGCGTTTAAGGTGCAAAAAAGAACTAGCCTAACCCATCAGAGATACCAAAGTATCCAGTCCGTCTTTCTCAAATAATCATAGTGTAACACGGATCGGTTGTGATCATCTGACCTGGTGTCTTGTGAAACCTATCAAACCAAACTACCAGACATTTTAAAGTTAGTTGTTTGAACTAGAGCATCACTTTCAGGAAACAGACACACTTGGTTGAAACTAAAAATGGAAATCTTATGATTGGTTTCACTGATCCTCTGACAAGGTTTTCCAGTGGTTATCACTTTCACCTTTAAAAATTTGCAGATTTCAAGACCATCAATTTCCTGCCAGTGGATCTTTTTGCATATTTATCTACTAGTTTGAAGCCTACTGATGAGTGTCAAAAGACACATTCAACTTTTGCCAGTGCCACATTTCCTGGGGACCATGTATAAATTGCCAGAAGCTGCCCAGAACCAGCTCTAGTCCACAGCAGAGTCCCAAAAAGAGTTCCTGCAGAGCCTCTCCTACCTTGTCTTGGTAGATTCAAGTGATCCATAAATGACAGCAAGGAACGTAACTTTATCTACACCACGGGGGCATTAAAGCACCAGTTTCAATTCCCCACACTGTTTTGAGCGAGAGACATGTGTCCACATCTCCCACACTAACCACAAACAAAGGGTGTCTGGAGCAGGCTTTGCTCAGCCTCTTCCATTGAAAGAACTGTAATTTGACTCAGAGGGGTGTGCAGCCCTGTGGTGAGGGTGCAACCCCTGGCGAGGAAGCTGGCTCATGTCCTAACCTCAAGGATGCAATAAGTGCAGTTCCTACAACTGCTCAGGGATGTGCATGCCAAACCTTGCAGCTGCAGCTGTCATTCTGTGTATACCATAACACTGAGGCAAGCACTGGGAGGTGGCTTAGCTTCTAGGTCCTCTTGGCAGTAGCCCTGGAGGATCCCAGCAATCAGTGAAATATACGAACCAAGAGAAAAATTGCTAAAGCAGAAGAGCAAAAGGAAGGTACCAAAGACCATATCCAGTAGCTTTAAAGAGCTGAGTTGCTCTTTAAGCTGCTAAAGAGGAGTCTGGTAAAAGCCACAAGCAATCACATCTCCAGCACTGCCATTTTTTAAAAGCAAGAAGCAGCAGGATCAATCTGTGGTGTGTCTGCTTCTCACTAATGCGTGCTTACAGGTGGTGTAAAAGGCCCTGACACCCTGCAAAGCCTCCAGCCCTCCAACATCCCAGGGCGCTAATATCAGGCATAACAGACGGCCCTTCTTTGCAATGGTCTGCAGGACCAATCCAGTGCTGCCATCGCAGTCTAAGAGCATGATGGGCTGTGGAAACATTTTCGCCCCTTGTTCTTCATCTCGGAAAAAGCCTGGAATGTGGTCAGTCATTAAAATGTAAAGCATTGAGAAGCTTCAATCTCTGTATGGATTTGGCCCCCTGTTAATCCAAAATTAAATTTATCACAGGAAATGTGCTTCTGGAGCAAACATCATGTGCCTTTCACCAAACCAGTAGTGTAACATAAAGAAAACAGGAATCTAATAAATAGTCTTTTCTCAATGTATGGCATAAAATCTTTCCTCACACATGCAAAAAAAATTATTAGAGCAATTTAATCAGGAACAACGAGGGAGTGGGCAGACACTAGCGAGGACAGTGCAATATATAAATAGAAATGTTAGAGGAGATGGGGGACAGAGGGAGACACAGAGGTCCTCTGGCCATAGTGCCTCCTTGGACATGGAGTTGAATCTTCTCCTGCCTTGGAGGTGTGCAGATGGCAGACAAAATCCTTCACCTTGCTGTAAAAACAGAAAGAGGATAAAGGATTTGCTATGGATCTAAAATGTCCTAGCCCCTCTGGTAAGAGTCAAGATTGAGTCACATCATGGAATTAATTTTTTTCTGTGGTTTGTCTGGAATTTTTTTTTTTTTTTGTGAAAATAGGAAATGGTGCTTTTTTTTTTTTTCTTTCAAATACCACATTAGAAATAAGCTAGGTGAAGAAATTAGGAAATGGGAAAATTAACAGTTCCTGTGCAGCCTTAATTTGACTGCCTTCATGTACATACTTTATAGCTTGGACTCTACAATGCTTTCTTTTCACCCCACAGGAACCATTTCACTCTTTGAAGACTGGAAAGACATTGTGAAGGAGATAGTGGTTTACTGGCAATAACAACAGGCATAGAGTTGAGGCAGTTGAATGTTGCCCTAAAGGACTAGGAGCCGAGTCTACAAAGGATTTAAGCCTTGTGCGTACTAACCTGGTCCATCGCCCCTGGATCTGATATTTGTGATATCTTGGGTTCACCCAGACTTGTAGAACATCTCAGTGCTTCTTGATGGTGGCAGCGGGGACAATGTAGAGACATCCATCCTGAGCAGGATCTCCTGTTTCTTCAGCAGCAGGCACTGCAGCTTTCTCTTCTCTGCTGATTCATTGCTGCTGCTGAGACCTTCACCCCATCATCTCCAGTTTCCCTGAGGCTCATCCTGCCTTTTAAGCATAAGACGCATTTGGACCTAAGGCTAGGCTTTTAGGACTAATCATTAGAACCAGAGATTCCAGGATCAAATCAGAGGTAAAACACAGTACTGTTCTGCACTTAACTCTCTCTGTGTCATTACAGTGTGTGCCATCACAGAGCCCTGCAATGTGTCCAGGCTGTGGAGATGGGAAGTGAGTGTTTCCACAGCCATCCATCTCCTGTTCTCCCCTCTACCTTCTACCTTCCCACCTCCTCTCACCTGAATCATTTATCTCCATCCTAGCTCTTATGTTGCACTATTTTTTCTTCTCACTCCTTATTTGCCAAGGCTGCAAACGTAAACTTGATGACTTGAACTTTATCATCCCCTTTTATTAGTACCCCTCTCTAGGATGAGGTGACATAGCACACCTTTTGAAACCTGTATTAAGTTGTGGCAGCATGCAGCACACAACTATGAAACACATTAATCAAACAAGCCTTCTGTTAATCTATGAACTCCAGTGTATTCTCAGTTAGACTCATATGGACAAAATACAGGTGTGGTATTAAGGTGTTTTGTCCACACTACCTGTCTTTGCTGTTGCTTTAAAGATTTTGATATCACTGCTACCACAGTAAGCTGGGAATTGAGTCTTTTCTATTTATTTTTTTTTTTTTAGGGAGAGGCACTGTAAATTTGTATTCATTAGTATTCATTAATAATTTTCCATGAGGAAATTAATAATTTCATATTCACTGCTGAGTCTGAAAGGTACACGGTAATTAAAAGATGGAAGAGTTTGCATAAGTATCTACCTTTCGAAGACTGAATATGACGTGGGGTTTGTAGGAAAAATTATCTGATATCTGAGGGCTGTGTCAAGATGCATGCTTGCAAGAAGACATGTTAAGACTGCCTGAGGCACCTTCTTTCAGTCATTTTCTGTTCTATATTTGATTACACAACTCTACCATTCCTGTAACTTAGAAGTAGCGTTGAATGGATCCTGCAACACTTACTTCCAAGAAAGGAACATTTAGAAAGATTCAGGTGCCTAAATATAAGAAGAGCTGTCTAATGTCATTTTAGGAGCTCTGAGAAGCCCGTCTGGCTTGCAGCTGCTGCTCCAGCAGGGCACNTCGGAGAAGCCCGTCTGGCTTCCAGCTTGTGCTCCAGCAGGGCACAAATCCTGCCATAAATCCTGTGTTAAAGCTGCCAACACATTTAGATGACTCGAGCAACTGCCTTCATCTCCAAAGACATTATGTTTATGTACCTGAATTTCCCCATTTAAATTACATTTGAACACTGAAAACAGAGAGTCATCAGATAAACTCAGATATAACTTCAGCCAGGATTTCCTAGCCACAGTGCACGATTACTCTTATTTCTCTTTTTCAGTCATTCCTGCTTAGTTTTGAGTTTACTGCCTCTTGAGGTCTCCAGGCAATTTTGGCAAAATGGCTGACAAATCAGAAGTGGTTGCAGGAGTGTAGTCTGAGGAAATAGTTGTCTGCGTTCAGAAACCAGCAGACGTGGCATTTCCACTCAGCCCACTAATCCTCCTGTAGCTGGGGTTAAAGTTATAAACGTGCAAACACTGCCTCTTCTCACCCTGTTTGCTGGTTCTGCTGGTTTGGGGACTGGGATTTTGCCAGAAATTCATCCCTGAAGGAGGCATGACTTGCAGTGACAGAGAAGGGAAAATGATTCTGCAGGCCTAGGGCAGGAATGGGAACAGGCAGAAGACACAACAGGATTACACTAAGGTTAGAGAGGTACCCGTGATATTATTCCCATCAGGTAAATCCAGTCGCTGATGCTCACTTTAACAGGGTGCAAAGAGACCTATACGGATAC
>WEIS01044754.1:2567-15505 GCA_013389965.1 Todus mexicanus
CAGATTGTCAAAGCCAAAGCAAGTAAGTGAATGAATAAGTGAACTGGCCATTTAATGTAATATCTCTTTCAACACTGTTTTAATGATGCATTCTACCTTTTGGTTCAAAATATCCTCAATTTAAAATCTAAGGTAACGTTAAAGGGCAGCCAAACACAAAAAGTACTTCAAAAAGGTCAAAATGAACCTAAACATTTCACAACATTAAAAAAAAAAATCACAAATCTTATTGGACTTTTTAGTTATGAATGTTGTTACTTTTTTGATATCTTGTGGAAATTCAACAGAGGAAACATTTCCTCAACATAGAAAAAACACTCCACTGAGTTTAGTCTTCATAAGACAGTCATTCTACCACTGGAGGAAGTGGGTTTCTATTTCATGGGGACATGAAGTCATTCAATATTTTTTCTTTTCCAAATGAACAATGGAACACAGTTCTTGAGGGGTACGAGAATAGATTTTATTAGCTAACACTTTCTACTTGGAGACAAAAATCATCTAATTTGAATCTAGATGTTAGGCATTCCTTGTAATACATAGTCTCCAAGTCTCTCAAAGCAGAATTGAGTAATGTGGATCGGGTAAAGAGAGAGTGGGAGTAAAATCTTTCATAAACTTGATCTTTCGTGTCATGGAAGACTGAAGATTGTAGTATTTCAGCTATCATGTTATATTGTAATACTAACCTCATATTGCTACATTGGTTCTGTATTGATTTTAAAGAAAGATTGTTTATTAAAGTTATGAAGGTGATCAGAAATTGGGCTTACTTTCTTTTAGATAGGCTTGTTTCCTCTTACACCTTACATGGGAAAAATGGAATCTGGGGAACTTATATTTGGCTGATTTTTTAATTTTTCTTTTGTGTGTATGTGTGTCTTGTTTTTCCCTTAGTTGAGTAACACTTTGGAAAAAAAAGCAACACTTGATTACTTTTCTAATTCCAGTACTCAGTACAATCTTGAGTTTAGGACACAATAGCTGGTTTATTACAGCTTTTTATTAAAGACTTGGTGTTCTTTTTCACCATCTTTGTGAATGCTACTCTGTCCCTCAGAGAATGACTTCATAATCACTTATTAGATATTTAGCACAACAGAAGTGAGGTGAAAGGGGTAAGAAAATTTTCCTAAAGCATGTGTTGATGCTGAAGTAGAAATTCTCAGCTTTGTTACAGCTTGACTATTAGCAATTTCCTCCCTCCACTGGTAACACTTCTAGCTGTCCTTGTATACTCACTGCAGTTTCTGCCAGGGTGGATCTCCACCTCCTTGTGTGGCAAATGCTAGATTAGCTGCTGGTGCATGGAGGTGCTCTAAGTGGGCAACAATTTCCTGGAAGGGCTGGTTGGCAGTTACAACCCTATTACATTTTTAAAATTTCTTTCCAAATCAGTGGCTTCTTGCACTTGCAATGCAAAATTAACATGTATATTCCTATCATGTGTACTAAGAAATTGGAAATATTAGAAATTAGGCCCAGTGTCTTGTTAACATAGTTGTATGAGTCTTGAACTGGCTTAGAGTGAAGTTGGGTATTTCTTTCAGCTCTTAGGTGTTTGTGAAAATATGATGTAGATTCTTACATGCTTTTGAAGAGATTTATTCCTGCAGTACAGAGATGGTGTCACAGTTTTTGGACACTCAGGTCAGTAGTCACTTTACTGTCATATTTGTAGAAAACCAGCAGAGACCAGATCCATTTTAATTTTTACTTATCTGTTCAGCTGTTGAGGTGAACAAATATAAAGGTGAAAGGAGAAAGTACAGACTGTGGAAAAAATCTTATTATTTTAGAAGCTACTCTAGGGAAAAAGAAAGCGACTCCTCTAAATTTGTCTGAAATGGGTGTTCGTTCCATAGAAATCAAGACATTCAATATGCGCTAAATAGCTTTATAGCTGGTTTTGAATTGTGAAGTTCTTTCTTATGTGTTGTATCACCAAGGAGCAAAATCCACATTATATTCAAGGAATATTGACTGAATTATATACGTATATAGATGTACACACCTCATGTGCATTATTACAGTAGAGAGATTACATTACTACAGTAGGAGAAATTCAGTACTGTATTGTATGGCAAAGCCCTTCCAAATAACTAGGAAACTGAACATAAAAAGATCCTAATTCGTACTTATTTTAAAGTCCTTTGTTCATCTTTCTTCATGCTACTTTCACACACAAAGCTATCTGGGCATTTGTGATGAATGAGGATCAAAATGATTTTGTACGGCACCTTTTTGGGCATATTCTAATTACCTACGGACATGGATTAGAATTACTGTAACTGTAAGTGCCAAATATACTTACTGTGGGAGCACTCAGATATGCAGTAGTCTGTCAGCAGATCACTGCATACCTCTTTTTTGAAACTGCTTACATGCTTATTTCTTATGTTGCATTTTTATCAGAGTATAACGTAATTGTTTACCTGACTCTACATAACTTATAATAAGCCATGAAACAGCAAAAAGATCATAAATCTAACATCATAAGTCTAATCCGAAAATTATGATAAAAATGTCTGTCAGACCAGACTTGATCTCTCTCATCCAGCTTCCTGTCTCAGACAACACCCAGTACTAGGTGTTTCAGAAGGCGTGCAATATTTATGGCTTAACACATTCACAGCTCAGCTTGCTTCCTACGTACCTGTTTTGGCTCTTAGACAGCACGTGCCCTGAAGCGTGAGATTGTATTTCGCTAATTTAATGTTATCCTATCTAATATTAGATTATCAGTTTTTAAAATCTCAGGGGAAATTCTGGCTCACAGAACTCTACTGCAAACAGTTGACTTGATTTAGCAAATATGGGACACCACGGAAAGTAAATGGTGTTTGGAATTCTGACAGGTGAACTCTAGCAAACTGAGCTGGTGTGGTTTGCAGCATTACTATGCAGACTCTCTCTGGTAGAGGTTGCTGCCCTCCTGCTGCATTGGATGTGTACTGGTGTGCCAGCTGCACCTCTTCACTAACTGCTTTCTCAGTCCAAACCTCATTAATAAAACCTCTGTCTTCTGAGCTGTTATGTGAAGCCTGCTGATTCCTCTACCAGGCTTGTGGGATGGTGGGAAACAGGAGGGTAATATCTCATACTAACCCCTGGAGCTTGCCTATAGATATTCTTCAGCTTCTGTAACTCAGCATGCTTAATAAGGAAGATTTCAACCCAAAACCCTAATGTGAGAGAATTGTTAGAATTCGCAAGTCACGTCTAAGCAAAAGACTGGCAAATTGTGGCTATAGTATTGCCTATATGGCACTGATGTTGAGGGAATGACTGGGCTTATGGATGTGCTATGTTCCAGATACAGCAACACTGGTATAGTAACACCAGTGGAATGTTATCCCCTCAACACCCAACAGTCATCACTGTCTCCACCACCTCCAGTTTTACAGTCCAGTTCTTGAGTCCCGTGTTGCCTGGCACACTTGCATCTCGTGCGCATGCAGACTACTTCACCTTGTTGTTCTGTGGTTGCACAGTGCCCTGCTGGGGTGGCTCTCAGAGGCAACACCAGCTCAGCAGTGCTCCTGCAGTGCAAATCCTAATAGTAACACTCTGCTGACAGAGCATTGCCTACATAAGCAAGACAGGTTTTGAGATATTTTCAGGAAAATTTCCACAAGATTGTTCCAATTTTTTAATCAAGTTTAAATATTTTTTTTTAGTCCAGAAAATCTAGGACTTACACAAGTCTCTAAATATAGCTTCTGCATAATTAATTATCTGCTCCATTCCTTCTGCTTTTAACACATCTTTAGCCTCTATTAATGGCATATGAGCACTGGTAATGACATTGACAGAGATCCACTTGCAGTGCTTTGGGTGTTTTTTATCCAGTGGTCGAGGTGAACCAGCTGGCTGTTGCATGTAAACTGTCTGCCAACTAGGCCTGGATCACTTGAAAGCCATATTGACTTTAATATAGACAAAACCTGTTGATTATAATGTTTTCCATCAACTAGAGACAGGCATCTTCTGAATGTGTCTCCTAGAGAGGAAAGCAAATTTTGACGCCTTGCCCTGTTCGAGCTACAGACATAAGTCTGCCAAACCACCCCTAGCAAAACTGTGATGGTTATGCTGTCCAAGGTTACTTCTTCAGACATGTACTTTTTTTCAGAGGTTTCTGTGACTTAGAATTAAATAATTCTGCAATATGAGAAGTAAAATAGGTGACTCTAGAGAATACAATATTTTTATTACTCTATTTTTCGTATTGGCCAGGAGTATATTAATTACACTGCAGGAAGCATGTGGAAGATACGCTGTTCCTTGGGGAACTTATAGCCTAACTAACGAATAGAACAAATAAATATAGGCAAAGGAAGAAGTGAAATACAAGAGGAAGGGTACAGTCTAGGTAGTCAGACTGATAAATATTTCATAACATAAGCATAGGCTGGAACTTCTCCTACTATCAGCTATTGGACATTTATAAATAAGATTATATAAACATAAGGAATATCTTACTGGATCAGATCAGTGGTGCATTTAGCCCAGGATTCAGTTTCAGTGGTAGTAATACATGACATTACTAAAGAAAGGATGCAAACTTGGCTGCTTTCTGCAGTCTATATATAAAACTACAGAGTACCACAGTACTCATCCAGTCTGACCTCCATGGCATTGCTGTGGTTTAAGGGTTAAAAAGGGAATAGGTAGTAACCCTAGGACCCTGTGGGATCAGAGGGTCATGTAGTCCCTCTCTTTTCCTGCCTTCCCCTATTTAAAGGGGTCAGGAAGTTCTGTAGACCCTTTTTCCCTTCCTCTGTGTGTGTCATGCTGGTCTGCTGCTGGAACCTCATCCCAGGGGTGGCGGGGCCTGCAGCCATGTGCTGTGGGGGAATCCATCGCCATCTGAGATCGGGTTTTATATATACACTCCTTCCCTCAACCTTTTTGTACATGCCTTTTTGCCTTAATATCTTTCGTTATCTGTTAAGATTACATTCTTAACTTCCAATTCCGAGCAAGCTTCTTTGTTTACCCTTTACTTCCCCTGCCTATCTTTTCACTGAGGGGGGAGAGGTAGAGGGAGAGAGGGACAAACCAAATCTGTCCTGTGGGGTTTAGTCCTGAAACCCCTAAATGTAGACAGCATAAAACTACAGAGCCTCACTGAATTAATTTCTCTTTAAACTAGAAGACATCATGCACCTCAGTTATGCTGTGCTGCTTAACACCAGCTGTGCATTTACCCAGAGATCTTTGTGGCTTTGTTTTCCCTTCATTTAACATGTTTGAAATGCTAATATGCTTCCTTTTTCTTTTTTTTTTTTCCTTTTTTTTAAAAAATAAGTTATCATCACCAACATTAACACTTCTTTATTTTTGCATTACTAGCTTTCACAATCCAGGAACAGAATGAAGAAAAAGAGCTACCATAAAACCCCATACGTCAAATGACAGAGGCTAGTTCTCTGATAGAAAAAGTTGGGAGAAGGAAGGGCACAGATTCACTACCACTGGAATGTTTTCTGTTTACAGTCCAAGGTCCATCATACTCATAGTACCATACAATAAATTCACTCTTATCTGTCAGTTTGGAGGAAGGGTGTTTCATTCATGCTTCTGTATGCTCAGGTTTTATATATTTTATATTTCATTTTTTGAATCTCTGTGTATGCCTATGCCTGTATATCTGGGTTGCTGTGGTTTTGTTGTTTGTTTTTTTTAATTAGTGGTTTATGTCAACAAAATACTGATGTGGTGGAGTACCAACCGAAGTACATAATTTATATCCTTAGGGAAGCTTTCTGCTTCTACTAAACCCACATGAAAGAGCTATGCGTTTCTTAAACAACTCTGAAAATTGTGTGTCAGATCCTTGTTTGATGTAAACTAGCTTAGCTCTGCTAAGGTAAGTGAAGCCTGTTGAATAACAGCAGCTGAAGCACTTAAGACACATCAGATGAAGTGTTACACAGAAATGCACAGTGCACAGAGCATTAAAATCCCTTTACAAAAGACTAATAAATGTCTGGAAGGGTTTTCTGCAGGTATTTGTGATTATCGCGAGGAAATTCTTCACCCTGTAGTGTGGAGAAATTCTCTAAGTTTTCCATCTTTATTTTCTTTTTTTTTTTTTATACTCCAATACTGAATATAGCCACTAGACAGAAGAAGGGCCATTTGGAACAAATTCCTCATCAAACAATAAAGCAAGTGAAAGGCAATGTAACCTTTGCTCTCTTGGTGACTTCCCAAACCAGTCACCTAGCATAAACAATTTGGAAAATATTACTTTGTCCCCAACAAAGTAAATCAATCAATGTTAGAAACTGTTGTAATATTTCAGTTCTCTCATGATTTACTAGATGCAAATCCAAAATATTTATGGTTTCCTTGGTGGATTTACATTTTTTTTCTTGATGCTAGGGGAAACGCTTCCTGTAAGTAATATAATTAAACTGCTCTTCAGTTATATCTGAACATCATTGTTCAGAATTTCCAACAGTCTTTGCATTTTGCGTAGATGCTCTTATTTATATTTTGACGTAAAGGTATATATTTCCAAATTTATTCAACACATTAGACTCACTGTTATTATTTTTTTACTTTACAGATTTTTAACATTTACAGTAAAATATCTGTGTATTTATGTGCAAGTGCTTAGAGGCCATGCAAAGCATAAAGCTATTGTGTAATTACTTGTACATAAACCTGTCAGAGTTTCCAGTCTATGTAGAAACTACTTGCAAACAACTTTGCATTAGATACTTAAGTAGCAACCTCTTAACAAGATGGCAGGGCCCTTCACCAAAACCATGGCAGAGGCAGGGAGAGGAATTGCTGCATGGACCACTCTACAGTTGTGTTGGGGAAGGGGCACCCCAAATGGGGCACACATCCCCCAAGCACTGACGGTCCTCCTCCCTCAGCCAAATAGAGCATCTCAAAGCCACCAGCAACAGCCCAGCTGCAAGAAGGAGGATGTTCAAGTGCCAAAATATCTTTCTATGACTCAGGCAAGCCAGAATAACTTTTTTCTTTCTTTTCTAGGTAGTTTAATTGGAAATGCATAACTGTATGGAGGATTTTTTTCTGTTGTTATTATTTCACAAAGTAGCAACACATGTATGTGGTCTTATTACTATTTTTTTCTGTTCATGCCATTCGTCTATTTACAGCTGCTGAATCTGTAACATTTCACCATTCTGATTTCAGCCTTCTGTTCAAATTGAAATAGATGTTGGGGGCTTTGGCTCAGGGTTTACATAATCCCTGGGTACTGCCTGTTGCAAGGCTGTAATGTATCATGAGGATCATAGTGCCATGGTCCCTCGGAGCTCTGCATTGCATGTTGAGTCCTTGTGGAAACCCATTAATAAGCAGTAAGACCCTCCACTTAGCTATGAGTCAGGCTGACGCTGAGTTTTAACTTGTTTTTTCTCATGCGGTGGTGGTGGAGACATCTCAGTCACACAATTAATCTACAAAGAGAAAGGCTGTAGAAATCATTTGGACTGCAATCTTCACATGAGATCTCTGCAATATATTGTTCACTGGTAGGTCTGCACATGGGTGGCTTCCTAAGGCAGGCCACCAGTGCATGCAGGGGTGTGACACAAGGATGAGAAGAAAAACATGAGAAAGAGTCCTTAAGTCTTCCCTCTCCCTGGGAACAGGTCTGGCACAGTCTCCAGATGGGTCTGCTGAGGCCACAACAACCTTGATGTGCTTAAATGACAGCCAGCATCCAGCAGGGCTAGGGGACTGCTAGGCACATCTTCAACAGCAGAAGGAAGGCTGTTGTGACAGGGTGGCTCATATGCTGCCTCTTGGCTCTGATGGTTTGCCCAGGATTGGTGAAGGCAGGTTTCTCAGTGGAAACTGCTGGCAGTGTAGCGGGAAAGAGCAACCCCAGCCACTGGAGCTGGTCTTGCTTTTAAACTGACTGTTACCTGTGGCCAGATGTCTTCTCTGTTTATTGGAGCACAGCAAAATTTCTCTAATGGGAATATATTAATGTTAGCAAATTCCATCTAGTCAACTATGATCAGAAATTGACTATTAGATTTTTATTCAGATTTCTTCTTTAAAAAAATGAAAATGCAGTACATCTGCCTAAAACTCAGGGCATGAACAAACAAGACATTTTAATAAGCGTGTAATGTTCTTATTACAAGCCTTGGTGCACCAAAACAAAAGCTTGTCCTCACAACTCAATTATTTCTGTTCACTCCATCTGCACAGAAAGTCCAGAAAAATACATGAGATTAGGCACATATGGAAAATTTGTTTTGATTACCATCAGATCAGGGTTGGACAATCTACCTTCAAAGATATTCCGTAGATTATGCCCTCTAAAGTCTGTCCCAGCTTTCTTTCTAAACCTTGGGCTGTTAAAATAGCTCTGCCAATTTTATTATCCAATAGTGATAAACAGAGGAAGAGAGAGGGAAGGCCTCTGCAATATCCAAGACTGAGGCAAGCTGTATATGCACTTATTTGCTGTAAGGACAACTGCTCAGCCCAGAAACAAAATGGAAAGCAAGGCAAGATCTGCGTCACATGCCAGCTTTATTGCTTTTATTCCCTGGAGGCTTTATGACACTTATTGTAGCATTTTTGGGAGACTTTGAAGTTCCTTTACTTATAATTGCAGAACTCATGTCGTTTGGAGAATTTGAAAATAGCCTCTTCATCTTTTCCAACAGTCAAATGTTACATGTTAATGTTTTATTCCACACATTATGAATTCTGAGATACAGAAATGACTGGCATTTCACTCTGCATCTTTCTGTGAATTTCACCGCTGAAAAATGCCTATCTAAATCCAGCCACCACTACTCTGCCAAACTCCTGCCCTACCAGTGGCAGCCTTGCTGCCCCAGACACAGTGCAGCATTTGAACATGCTTCTTCATACCTCAGCACCTGTGTGTGGACCCCATGCCAGGTGCTCATGGGAATAGGCTGGGGGAAGATGCCTGGAGCTGCCACCCCTGTGCAGGATTTGACACTGAACAAAGCATGGAATGGGTTGTAGTAGCTGGTCTGGGATTCCTCGGGCAGGGATGTACATCTGCTGATTTTGGACCATAACAGAGCTAAACGTGGGTATCAGTACAATGTAAATAATAAAAGGAATAATAAATTGCAAAATCAAGCCCTGTAATGAAAAAATAAATAATCTAGATAGAATGTCTGAGAGTGTCTAAGCCTGATTTAATAGCAGTTCTGGTTGACCATTATTATTATTAGGTGAGCAACTTGCAGTTTTCACCCGATGCTCTGCAAATTAACTGTGCTACAGCATGAATGCAGGAGATTTGTGATTATTGTTTTATGAAATTATGCAGTAGGCAAAAATTCACTTGGAACAACACCACAATCACTTTGAATTTTATGACCTGTAGTGCATCTGACACACAGTAGTACTGCTGCTCAACACAGATAAACAATAACATCAGTAATGGTGGTCATTTGGAGCAGCGAACACTAGCAACAGGAGCAGAGCCAACACTTATTTCAGACTGGCACAGAAATTCACTCACCTGCAGATCATTCTCATGTTTATTCTATGTGAAGGAGCAGAGGGAGGCTTTAGCTTTTCTGACACGTTATATACTAATGTTTTCCAGGCCAAAATTCAGTGCCGGGTACCCTAATTATGTACAAATTCCCTCCCATCCACACCCATTTCAGTGACACGTGAATTACTGGCTGTGCATATTTGCCCTCCTCGAACAGCATGCAGCTATGATCCTGAGGAAAGAAATACATTTGCATATGCAGAAGAAGCTGGTGGCAATTCATATTCTAGTTTAGCTCTTATTGTAGTAAATGACATTACGGTAGTGTCCAAATATTTCTTTTATGTTAAATTCTACTTATTGGTTTTAATTTCCTAGAGTCAATATATAAATCAGTAATGTCAAAAGGAAAATTCAATAAGAAAATCCTTTATGGCATAAGCTTAATTATAAGTATGTTTCCTTTTGTAAAAATAGAAGAAATCCAAGTATCAGATCTTTCTACACAATATGAAGTAGCTGTACTTATGTATAAAAACTTACGAGTGAACTTTTATGATTCTTACATTAAAAAAAATGGGGAAAGGTCTGAAAACATTCTGTGCTTGACTAAGTCACTGCACAATATCATCTTAACTGTGCTGACAGGAAAGGAAAAGCATTAGAAATTAAGCATGATACAGTAATGTTAAAAAATCTTGATGTCCTCCTGGTGACACATTCATTCATTCATTAAAGCCCACATATCAAAACTGGTTGAGAAAAGCATTGGGAACCAAGCTGTCCCTGGTGTACTCAGATCTAATGAAACTTATGTTTTCAGTCTCTTAATTATCTAGCTAATGAGCTGGACTTGAGAATGTTTCATATGAGTATTGCTGGGACATAATGCAAGTGTTGGTGGCTTTTATGTAAAGAGGGATGATGGGCTCATCTTCAGCTGGGTACCAATTCTATGTTAATTGTTCTACACCTTTTCCCCTCCTTCTTGTGTAATTTCCCCCACCTTTTAACAGGATTATAATGTTAAGAATTCTTCCTACCATTCTCAAAGTAGTAACTCAACACTAAATATTTTCATCCTTGTACCACGTAGAGAGCAGTGATATAACAAGAATTTTTATCTCCCCTCTTTTGCATTGTATTTTGTAGGATTTTAAGTGGAATAGCTAGTTCAGTGCAAAAATACACTTCCCATGTTCACTGAAGACACAATGCAAGATTTTAATATCTTAATTTCAAAACTGCACATACATCCTAGAAAAAATACAGAATGAGCACTATGCCTGCTGTGTGCTAGAGGTAGTAAATTAGACTTGGTAGAACAGGTTCTTAAAATTATACTTTGTTCCCAGACCAGTGCTTAATTTTTCCCTTCAGCAAGCTCCGTCACTGATGCTCAGCTGTGCTGCAATATCTACTACTTCCCTTCTTTACTTGCACAGACTCAGAGCATGAGATTCTCACCTCACCTCACCTCACCCTAAGATGTTCAATCAGGACAGCCTTGGCTACGATGGCATGCAAATACATCCCAGATTTATTTGACTAAACCCACTCATGAGAGCAGGAGTAGAAAAGAGCAAATATGGCAGTCTTTTTTTATCTTCTCTACAAAGTTACTGTCAGTAAGGAACAGAACAAAAATCAGCGGTTTTTCTTAATGGAAACTGGAAGAACTCAATATCTAATTAATTTGTGCCTTTCAGGTCCTGTAACTGCTAATAATGATGGATATCACACTGCCAGTGTGTTTGTTACTGTGCTTTTTTTCTATGTCTCTCATCTCCTATATCACATCACTTACACCATGTTTTTGATATTTCTATTTCATGCCTAAGCCTTTCCCATCAGTACCCTTCTCATGAACCTCCAGAGATAATTCCCAGAGGACAAAACACTGCCAAACTTTATGGTGACTAATCATCACCATGACTTCATGCAAACTATGAAACCATCAGCCACATCTATGCCCAGACGTGTATTAGCCACTACTATCAGGGAGAAACTTGATAAATAAAGACATTATAGCACTTTCAAAAAGCCAAACTTGTAACTCTCAGATCAAAACATAAAAGTGTATCCTACAGGGTATTGTCACTAATGTTTTTTTCCTCCTGTTTCCAGTTTGGTACAGTATTGATACATAACGTACTATTTAAAACTATTGCACTGCATTTAAATACACTGCATTTTCAGCTCAAAAGTGCTGACAGTCATGCAATTTTTGTAATTCATCTAGTGAACTCCAGAGGGTAATCTTCAAGGGTCTACTGAAAACCCATCAATTTCATCAGTACCATTCTGGGTCCTGTGCTCTGAGCTTCTTGTGTGACTGTATTAAAAAGAATAAAAATAATACCCCCTCTCCCCCCAACTTTTATTCTGATTTTGAAAGACAATACTAAACATTTTATTTCTTGCTTAGGATGAGATCAGTGTTCTTTGCATGAATATGAGTGAAGTAATTCCCTCTAGGAGGCTTTGACTGAGTATGACTTAGTTTTTAGTACTTGAAGCATACTAGAGAGGTTACTTAATCAGTTTTTCTGATAAATATGATAGCCAGTGTTACTAGATTATCAGAGAGGTGCTTAAAAAAAAAGAATTTTATAGACACACACTGAAAATAAGACTGAATTTGTGCATTTTCATATTACTGAATAAGACACTACATTGACAACGAATTTAAGGGCTCCGAATAAAGTTTGATCTCATCAAAATCCAGTAAAGAAGCTTCCCAAAACTAAACAAACAGAAAAAAAAAGAAAAAAGAGACCTTTGCCTGATGGAGGAAGCAATTACTCTTTCAAAAATAATAAACCACAAATGAAAAGAAAAATTATAAACTCTAGAAGTAAATACTTGGCTTGACAACCTGTCTGCTAACATTCACACAGTTCTGACAGCACCTACTGAAGCAAGTTGGAATGTGGCAACAGTCCTAACTGTAGATACTACTAACACATGCCACATGCCTTCACTAAAGATAATGCATATGTAGAATTCATCATTAATCTTGTTTAAAAGTCTCTTTGAGAGCAAATATGAAGGAATACAAAATATTTAACTGGAACCTTTGAATTATCACTTTCAGACATTCAGTTATGTAGAAGAAGACTTTATTTTCTTGAATATATTCGTCTCTCTGACTTGACTACATCTCCTCCGCTACATTTTAGTGAGGGGTTACACTGACGCATTATAGAGGGGAAATATAACAGAGCAGAGGAAACTGTAGTGGTACAGTGCAGAGATTAATTGGTTTTTTTCCATTGAATGTATTAATTTGACTTAAGCATATGATAAAATCAGGTACATGTGATTCACATTTGAGTTACAAAATCTGTTCAGAACCCTGTCGACCAGTAGGGTGAAGGGGTGAATCACCTCACAGGAGACAGTTCACACTTCTGAGCTCCTTGCAGGTCATATCACAGCCAAA
>WEIS01044755.1:0-15301 GCA_013389965.1 Todus mexicanus
GAGCTCCAGCTAAGGCAAAGAAAGGTCTATGAACTCTATGCCAGTCTTGTGGACTCACATTACCTTGCAGGACATATTTACACTGACGCACCCACTTCTGGCAGCCACAAGATATGTACATTGAACAACATTTGAATCTCATTCTTGGGTATTTTGGCTAAACCCTCACTGGAAGCACGGAGAGCAAGACAGTCAAATTAGTTCTGTGTTATAGTACAGTAGTTCTCCCTAAAAGATGTGGGAGAAGTGGAAACTTATGCTTACCACAGATACTACAGAATACAAAAAAAAAAAAAAGCCACTAGAAGACTACACAAACATTTGAATCCATCTGGAAGAAGACATCCTCACTTATGTTCACAATCAGATGAAAAAACTCAGCAAACAAAGGATATCTAGGAGTGACTGGACATAGCCAGTTACACAACAGCTGGAAAGATCAGTACAACTTTGTGTTGCACGCACATATGCATCTTGAAATAGTCCAGACTGGACAGTTTAAAAGTCCAATTGTATATAGTTACCATATGATCCTACATAGAATACTACAGTCAGCTGAGCATCAGATTACCAGAACAGTATGATGAACGCTAGGGAAGTTTCTGAGTTGAGCAATGCTTTGCAATAGATAATTATTCAATTTTATGTTTAAACACATCTATAGCACATCTAAGAGCTCTTGGAGAAAGGACTGTAAACAGCAGTCTGGTAGTATTTGCAGTGTAATCACCAAGAATGGAGGGAACAAATTATAACCATAGACACAGAAAAATAATGCAAGTATTGTGGAAAAAAAGGTCTGTAACAAAAAGTATTAGACTTCGGAATAATGTTTTAAAAAAACCCACCACCTTAAGGAATCTTCACTGCATGAAAACTCATTAGCCAAACAGAAGACCAGATGACTTTAATAGGTCATTTCAAAAATACACTTTTCAGATCCTACCCTATGCTAGAGTTTTCTAACTATTGATTGGCATGAGGTGAAACCTAAAAAAATTAATGGTATTCACAAACACAGGAAAGAGAGTAATGAGGAACGTGTTTATATTTTTCTGTATGAACTCCTTTGAGACTGCGCTTGCCAGAAGAGTGCAGAGATACCTGAACTCCTGGCAGGAAGCTCAGAGCTAACCCAAGGATCCCACTACAAATCTGCATTAACTAGATATCCTGCAGTTTCTTCAGGCAAATAAGGAACTTGCCAACTTTGGAATGTTTTAATTTTTTCTTTATTACGGTTTGAATTCCAATTTTTAATGTATTGCATTTTGTGAGTAAGAATTGTTCCAAGATCTGTTTCTTTCCTTGAGGGTGCAGCCTTGAGAAGCACAGTACGTGCCACAGAGATGTCAGAAGCAGCGGGTGGAAATCAGTCACGCAGCCTCTGCCTTCAGCATATCAGCTGACTAACTGTACCTGAAGAACTTAGTTATCCAGTGCAGAGATTTATATTCTTGGTGTTTCAATTTAACTGTTGGCTCAGCAAAACACTGGTTGGATTATCCACTTCATCTCCTGCAAAGACATGTTTCTGCAAAGGCAAAGCAATGCATTTGCCCCTTGTCCATCTGCACGGCTCTACTGTTTGCAGCAATTACTGTTTGCCTGCAGACTTCTCTAATCACTGAGCAGAGAGAAAAGAATTCTTCTAATTGCTGAGTGGTTTTAGTTTCCCAAAATAGTTGACCTTCTTCCTTTTTGAAGAAAAAACTTTCCCCTGCCTCTCTGCCTGCCACCCCACCCCCTTTCCTGCTGGCAGACATGAGAAGAGAGCTGTGTTTGTTTTCACGGTAAATGGGAGGCCAGGGCAGCGACAGGGCTGATCTCACAGTATCCAGCTGTAATATTCGATTTCTTTACAACTGCACATATGCAGAACTTAGAAATTAAACTAGTTCAGTAAGAGTAACAGAAGTAAAAAAATAAAATCTCACAGCACCAAAAAAAAAAATAAAAATGTTTGAGTGGTAGCAGCACAGTTATAGACATGAAGACAAACATTCCAGCTAAGAGATGAGGGTTATTTGGGCCAAAACTGCTGAATACTGCAGCTGAGCCCCCATGTCCATGTATAGGAACACTTTGGATTTTCAAAAGCTGAAGGTCCAGGATTTTATAGTGTAACTAGACAAAGAGGCATTTTTAGATCACCTGAAGCTGTCCCTATACAGCCCTATACAAAAATAACTTCAAGGTCTGCTAAGAAAGAAAAAGATAAAACAAACTATCATTAATTTTTTTCCTTATCTCCCAGTAACAGAAACAACCGTGTATCAGTCAGTATGACAATGCTGGTTTCCTGCTTTGAAGTTCATGTAATTCTAACGTACAGAACTCTTGTCTTCAGCTTTAGATTAACAGTACTGATATTAAGTATTTACAGTGATCACTTTCAGACATTAGAGGGGGTTTTCCTAGCTTTTCTTGTTTGTTTTTTAACTGGACAATGAGAAGAATGACAGAAATATATTTAACAAGAATTGAAACTAGACAGACAGGATTTTCAAAAGTGAACGGTTGACTTTAAGTAACATTTTTAAAGAATCCTAAAAAGAGTCTGATTTTCTGCTGAAGAAACTCCAAACTACTCCAAATGGAAAAGCTGAAGTTTGAGGAGGACATGGATTAAATATATATCATTGTTAGAATGTTTTTGACAGGATTGTCCAAATTGTTCAGATAATGACCATCTAGAGTAAAAAGCTGATGCAATGCTCCCAGCCCTGGCATTAACTTTATTATCTTTGCAATCTTTATCAACTGCATGTTCAAGGCAGGAGGATTAATTTATTTTTATTTTTATTTTAATGGAAACACTTCCCTCGTGTACAGACTTTCAAACTGAGATTCACCAAATAGCACATGCTTCTGGAAGACTGAAATCCTTTCTTTTGCTCTCAGCTCAGTGGCTGGGAGCCCAGCTATCCTGGGGCCCTAAAAAGCTGAGCCCAAGCCTGCAGACTCACTGACGCAGATCTGGAAGCCCAGAGTCCTCCTGGCTCCAAATGAGGCTCTCAGGTTTTTAACTATGGCAGCTTCCAAGCAGACTGGTGTGAGGCAGGCTGTGCTGCAGACAATTAAAAGGGTTTCCTTAAAAAGAGGCACATTTCCTCAGCAAGCCTTTTTCGCCACTATTGGCAGATCAAAGTTGACACTTTGCAGTACACTTTGTTTCATCTTGTTCAGCTCTCTAACAGAAGATGTTTTGTAGGGAAAACCCCCGGATAGCTCTAGCTGTCCATGTATTCCTACCTTAAAAACAACTTCTAGTTTTATTTCAAGATAAGTGACACAGAAAAGACCACTTGTGAACAGCATCGTAACTAGTGAGGTCAGATCTACCACTACTCTGCAAGTTATCAAGCAAACCTGAGTTTTGTTCATACTTCCTAGAGCCTGCCTGGACAGAGTTGGTGTGTGGTTGAAAACCTACTGATGAGAAGGTTTAGATGGCAGATATTAAGAGGTAGAGCAGTCTTGAAGACCTTGTGACCTGCATATTTCCAGCCCTGGCATTAACTTCTCTGGAGCCTTTATTCACAAAACACTTCAAGTCAGTGGGAGCTATTTCCACCCTTCCCTGGCATAGATACTTGCAAATAAAATGACGATAGGAAGTGCTCACATTTCTTTCAAATTTCAGAAACCTTATTTCAATTTGAGTTCTAGAAAAGACTTGGGAAGTACTAATTACTCCAGCCAGTTCATTCCAGGACAAGCACAGAGAGAAGACAAACAACGTTCTTCGCCTCATGCTGCAAAAGAGCAAAGCAGAAGCAAAGAGAAACAGAAGGACATAGTAAACTGGTCTTGAACCCGCCTTAGCAAGAGGTTACAATGCACTTATCGCTTTCTTTCAATCAGTCCCATTCTGGCACCATAAAACAGGGCAATTTGGGGTGACTCCAAATTAGGTCAGTTGGAAGTAGCTTCTCCACAACTGTACGCTAGCTGGAAACTGATGTTACACAGCTATGTTCACTCTGCTGCTGTGCCCTCTCTAGGGCAAACCACAGCACATCATTGCCAAAGGTTGCTTTTGGGCAAGAGCACTCTCAAGGAATTCTTTATGCCTCTAGAGGAACACGGAGACAATCTAGGGCAAACCATGTGCCTCAGATGTTGACCAACCACATTATTAACTTCCACAGCCAGCTCATAGACCCCTCAGACCTGGCATGCCTGGGAGCAGCCAAAGGACTTTTGCCCACAGGGCTGTGTCAGCCTTGCATATGTTACCAGAGCCATTCCAGTTGTGCTCAGGTTAATAACACAAGGAATGTGCTACTTTTTCACAGTACAACAGACAGTTGGACAGATTGTAGCTAACAAACAATGCTGTTATGTTCATCACATAATGCTGAACATCAAAGAGTGCTTTGACTTAATATGTGTGTTTGCTTTGTAGAAAATGCTTCTCCTGCTTAATATTTGTATCAAATGACTTCTACACTCAGTTCCTACTAGTAAATTTTCTAGTATGATTCAGTAAATTATTTACACAGTCACAAACCCCTCCTATTCTTCTAAGCATGCATTTGGCTATCTCTTTGGATGTTTACAGTTTATAATTTTTAATTAAAATGAAATTGCAGAGTTCAATTTTCTATATTTTACAGAGTGTTATTCCATATATGGGATTTCAAGAAGATGATAAAAAGGAAAATAATCAATTTATTTTACTCACACTCCATCTATCCCAGTGTGGTCATATCTAAGAGTACTAAGGATTTTTAATGAAAGAGGTTTCACAGCTAACCTTTTCCTTATCCTTATCCCTCTTTTGGCCCCAATCCTCTACCCAAAACCAATCCCCCACCCTGACAGAAAGTGCCCTTTACAAATGCCCGTGGACAACTTTTTATTTGGCGGCTGTAGAACATTATGAACTTATTATCCATGAAAGAGTTCTGCTTTCCTCAAACTGGAATTCAAGTACATTAGGAAACCAAGAGAAATGTTGTTATTGTACATCACACTGGGTCAGACAGCTTTAGAAAATCCCCAGAAGTAAAGGAGAAAAACATTCGCTTTTTTCCTGTACCATCAGTATCATCTGACTGACTGCTAATTGTACTGTTAAGGTTTTAAAGACCTCTATTCAGGTAAGTGCTGGCCAAAAAAAACCACTCTCATTCATCAAAGCACAAGTACTTTCAAGAGTAGCCTAGTAACACAGAAAAGACTTGAAAATCCTCAAAGTCCAGCCACCTATGGAGAGATCATGTGAAAAAATGTCAAAGAATCACTCTTGTAAATGCTTAAGACAACTGCTACTGAGTGGTAAATACAAAATACTGTTTAATTGCAATTTTCAAAAATTCTTCCTGCTTTCAGTCATTATATGTCTGTCCCTCTGATGGAAATGGGAATTCTTTCAGTTTTCAAGCCTGTGCTCTCCTTTCATTGCAATGAGGACCTAATTCAGAGCTTTAAACTGTGTTCTGCAATGCATAATTAATCTGGCTTCATAGAGACCTGGACAAAAGACCCCATTCAAGCTTCAACTCCTTCCCCCTGAGATATTGTTATTTCTAAAAACTCCTGCCAGCTGGGCTGGAGGGAAATCTCAGCACTGTGGGAGAATGAACAAACTACAGGCCTCCGAGGGATTTGAAGTAACTATCTGACTAAATTGGATTAGAAAGTAAGGAAGGGGAGGAGAAGGAGAGCTTATTCTGAAGTCTACAAAAGCTCATAAAAAATTCTTAGAAGATTTTCATATGGTGAAGGGGGAGAGAAATATGCAAGTTTTTATAACAAAACGTAGAAAGAATTTTAAAACATGCGTGAGCCAATACACTCGGGGATGTTTGAAGGGATTACTGCTGGTATTATTTCAGGAAACCTGTTGTGTCTGCCTTAGAGCTTTGAAACAGCATTTCTCTGTGAAATCCAGGCTGCCCTGCAAACCAAAATGCTCATGCTTTCCTTCCAGGTATTTGATACGTTGCCTGTTTGAACCTATAATGTAACTTAACCATAAGTTGCTTAAAATTTCCTTTTAAGCATATCATAATTAAAAGCCTATGCCCAGAAGGATTTCAAAGGGCTACGGAAAAACAAATTCAGTCTTGTTAAGAGAGTCAGCACCCTGCTTTCGTTCCCTGCAAGCTCATTCTCCAAACTGTGTCGATGACGCTTCCCAGATCACCTGGCCACCTCTCATGCATTTCACAATATTTTTAGCACGCACGCACATACTCAGGAATACCACCCCATTTACCAACAGGCTTTTTGGAAGATGAGATGGAAAAAGTTCACGGCCCTGTTGGGAAAGTGGGTAGCTGGGGGAAAAGATGCTTTGGGTTCTGTGTCTCCTCTGCCCGACTCTACTGTGCCACACTGACACAGACCTACCATTTGCAGGCTCCCTGCTCCTGCAGTGTTGATGCTACAGTTGAGTGAGGTTATGTGGGTGTAGCCCGGGACAAAAAACTTGGCTCCCTAGCTTCAGAAACATTTTCAGAAGTCAGATCTTTTAACGACCCTGACTAACACTCCTCATATTTCAATGGACAGCCCTTATGACAGCAATGACAAGGACAGGCTAGTTTGTAGGGTTTTATATTTTACAGAAAGAAATTATACAAATCTCTTGAGAAAGAGCAGCACCCTCACTTAAAATCCTTCTGCTGGTAACATCAAAAACTTAAAAAGAAAAAGTAATGATAAGTTCCTAATAATGCGACCAGCTTCCTCTCCTTCCCCCTGCCCGTTCCTGCACATCATGGAGGTAAGGCTGCACAGGAGGCTGAGCTGCCTGGGCTGCTGCTCGTGGGACACTGCCAGGGCAAAGAGTTAAAAGCACCCACGCAACACAGTAACTTCTCCGCAGTCAAAAGGAATGAAAACATTCCCTAACAGTCGATCTACTTAGAATTTGCATGTTGTTACGGAGTGAAAACCGGGGGAGTTTTCAGAGGTCTGGTATGCACTGAACAGACCAGCATGCATGATGAAAAATGCACCCCGCTGGACGATGCATCTGTGGAAATATGAGCGCACACAAAAATTACAATTCATCAGAGCGATCCTAATCAAAGATCCCATTTGTACTCTTTCTTTACTGTTAGTTGCTATTTCTAGACTTATTGTCACAGAATAATTTTCTAAAATCTCTGTTTACCCTGAGGAGAAAGTGTATGGAGGAGAGGGAGAAAGGAGGGGGTGCCAGTGGGAGGATTAAGGAAAGAAGAGGAGGAAACAAGGATCAGCAAAGTCTTTCAAACCAGTGGAGGTTTTTTAAGGGTGTCACTTCATAAAGAAACACTTGTATGTAACATAGCAACAGCAACAACAACAAAAGCACTGGTAGCTCATATTCCAGACAAACAGAGAAATGTTTAAAACATCAACTCGTTATACAAAAATCCATACAGCCCATTTGCAGTTCCTTTACTTCCTGGGGTGTAGGAAAAGCAAGCCAACACCACCATGCTTTCTTTCCCAACCAACATAAAGAGCCACTAGCGATAAGTGTTACACAAAATCCATAGTCACTGGCTGTTATCAAATCCATATTGAGACACCACATCAAATTCCTTACTTACAACAGCAATCTAACAATTCTGAATAACCCTGTGGAATTTCTGGAGAAGGACAACTAAATGTTTCACATCAGTAAAAGAGATGGTGGAGGATAAAANCCAACCCCACCATGCTTTCTTTCCCAACCAACATAAAGAGCCACTAGCGATAAGTGTTACACAAAATCCATAGTCACTGGCTGTTATCAAATCCATATTGAGACACCACATCAAATTCCTTACTTACAACAGCAATCTAACAATTCTGAATAACCCTGTGGAATTTCTGGAGAAGGACAACTAAATGTTTCACATCAGTAAAAGAGATGGTGGAGGATAAAAATTTCAATGTCATGACATTCAAGGAAACATCCTGAGTAACGCTAACACTTAAGTAAAAGAACTACCTAAATTAACGCTGGCTTTTTTCGACTGAAAGAAATCTCTATGGTCACTCAGTGGATCTAACAGTGCAGTAAGAGTATTAGATGTGTCCTCTTTATTGACAATACCTATTTCAAGGGATCCTACCCAAAACTGGCAGTGGAGACTGCAAGGAGCAAAGGAGAGACAGTCCAACCCAAGACAGGAAAAGTCAGTGTTAAACCCCATCCCTGCACTCCAGACTGCATTGCACTGCTGTAAGCACAAGCCCACACAGAAAATCTTGCCCCAGGCTGTACCCCATCATGGTCAGGACCTTTTCTAGCAACGCACAAGCAACCCTCCTTATTCCCACCCTGACCCATCTCCTGCAGACCACCCGTGGTGCTGGCATCACATGGGGAGCTTCATCCTGGCTGCTGCAGGAGTCCTGCCGCACACCCAGGATAGTAGTAGAGCCAGAGGACCATTATGGGTGTGTATGCGATCTCAAATCTGCCACCTTAAGGAAGAAAAAAAAAAACTTATTCTCCCTGCCAGGACAACAGGAGCCCAGCAGCAGCTCTGGACAGGCGTTGGAGAGAGGAAGAGGGAAGACTGGCAAGGCTGAAGGTCAGGTTTCTGCAGAAGGGCTGACACTTGGCTCCTGCTACAAGGAAGGTAAAAGGGTGGGCCTGGTAAGAAAAGCAATAGAGATGGGGGTTTTCTGATGTGTGATGGGTGGAGATGGCATGGAACAGAGCTGTCTGCCTTCTGAAGAAAAAGGTCCTGGCTCCAGCTGCACCACTGCATAGGGAGGGAGTGGGGCACAGATCAAGCCTTACATTCATACATCTCCAAGAGTATTTATTCCTTTAGAGAAGAAAACCAAGGCATGACAAGAAGCAGGATTCGTTCCGTATTGCAGAAAGTGTCAAAGAGGAACCTGCCATTTTAAGGCTCAGCTTCTCCATCTACACGCACTTGTGAAACTTGGGAGGCTAAACAGACACTCTGCTGCTGTCCCTGCACCCAATTCTACCTGCTGCTCAGCCCAGCCTGACTACTCCCCCAGCACCTGTGGTCTGCCAGCTGACCCACTCTGCAATTGCTCCTTAATTTGGTCCACTCTCACACACACATTCATCTGCACATAAATACTCAGCCCAATAGCTGAAGCAGATCAGACAAATAACCACAACTGCAACCTGACACACTTTGAATGACATGAGTGAAACACCCCAGCCCAGCCCCACAGGGTCAGTGGTGCTGCAGGCACAGTGGATGCCTCTGCCACCCCTGGTCACAGCTGGCTACTCCAAGGATTCTCATCCAACTTTGTCTTTCCCTACAGCCTTGATATTTTAAAATTTCATCCTACATAAATATGAGGGGAAAACTTAACTCTATTTTATCTCTGCATCAACTGCCACATTGAGAATCTGCAAAAATTTGTTAGCGAGGATGAGTGAATATCAAAACGGGAAGCAAGGCTTTTCAGCAGCAACTTTGTTTGCCATGGGACATTTCTGCTCCACTCCTCAAAATCTACAGTCTTCTTCATCTTATAGAAATAGGTCATTAACTTCCTTTTATTTAGTGCTTACTCAGTGTTTTAAAAGTATACTGAAATAACTCTGAGGCAATTCAGTTCTTTGTTTTCCCCTCTCTTCCTCAAAAACTTGGGCTTCAGTTGGCAGCAATCACTAGGACAAAATAAGAATGCAATTCAAAGTGGTCCAAGATCAAGGCAAAACTGAGGAATAAAATAAAGGCCAAAGTTTTCTGTCACTTGCTTTTATATCACTTTGGATTTACACTGAAAAAACTCTGAGAAATTGGACTAGTACATCCTCAAAAGGAGGTAGCAGACTGTTTTCAACAGGTCAGCCACACAAACCTAACCAGCTAAAGAAATTTCCATAGAGAGACTCCCACTGCATGAAATGCAGGCCCAAAAGCACTCTAGAGCAGACCTGGTTATACTCCCCAAGTCCATCTGCAGGAGCACAATACTGAGCACACTCTCTGTGTAACCCCTTTTGCTTTCAGCTGTCTCCTTCATCAGCTACTAACTGCACTCACCTATACCATCTTGTCCTAATCTGCCTGATGAAGCGTAATCCTTAAAAAATTTAAGTCTAGGAAATGCAGTTACTCAATGTTTTCAAGAGAGTCTAAACTGGGCATAAAATCTCAAAAATATTGCTTAAATGGAATAATTTAAAAAAAAAAAAAAAAAGAATATGAGGCTTCACATACAGCTATAACATTAAATATTGTGTAAAGGAAATAACTCAGAATAGAAATTGCTAACTTTAAAGTTCAACAGATCTTGCTGAAATCAGAGATACAGTGTCATGTATTGTAAGCACAAAAAAAAAAAAAAAAAGCTCCATAGAAAGTAAACAAGGAAATAGTGGCATAAGCATAACATTGGTTCAAATTTTGGGCAAGGATGTCCTTAAAAAATGGTAATTTTTACAAGTGTATTCTTGTCCAGTATTATAGTAATAGCAATGAGATCCAGAATAAATATTTTCACTTGTCAGCTTTAATAAAGATGACATTGCAGAGACTCTCAAGAGAATGGAGACCCAAGCACAAAGTCAGATGCACCACAGTGAGGTCAGAAGGTTTCCATTTACTTGACTCTATTAACCTAGATGGAAAAACTTGGAGTAGCATTGCTTTGTGCCCAGTCTAGGATGTCCCACACAACCTACACCATACCAAAAACAAACGAAAACAAAGTTAGTCCTTAGATTATCAGAAGTGCGGTTCTTTAAAAACTTTATAGGAAGCACTTTAAATGAAACAAGGAGAGGAGGTGGAATCGAATGAAGAGCTAGTTTGATGAAACATTGAACAAAACATTAACCGCATCTAAATTCCTTTCTATCTCGGGGCACATTCTTCAGATTACATAAAGACATTACATATACCTATATTTCAGCATAGGTTATTGACAGATCACAGCCCTAAAATGCAGGGTGGATGTCTAGTGCTTATGCTGTAAAAATACTCTGTGGTCTTGCTTAATAACAGTTGTGAAGAGCAAAAAATTAGTTGGGGGAAATAGTCCTGGAAGCAGGATGTACTGTCTCCTGGTGTACAGCTTTGTACATGTTCCACCAAACTGCAGTTCAGAGAGCTAATGGACAACAACACAGACACACACGTGTGCTTGCCCTCCCACTGAGGTATTTTTATTTCTCACTCCCTTTCTCTAGGTTGTAGGGAAGTTTGACAGAGCCACTAAGACTCACTAAGCAGTTTAAAGCTTAGGTTGAAATTTTTGTTAACAAGACGTCATTACAGATGGGGAACACAAGATTGGAAGCATGTAATGCAGCCAAGTCTCAGTTCCTCTGACACCGAACATCTGATGCAGACCTGGTGGCAAGCCCTTACCACTCTGCAAGATAGGAGGAAGGCCCATGGGAGCCACGGGGGCCCAAGTCTCTGGGCTTTGGTCGGCAGACAGATCCCTTGCCCTGCTGCTATCCAGGCGCCCTGCAGTCACTACAGTCTTAGGAATTTGTTGGTTCAAAGACCACTTAAGTTAAAATATCTTTGCGTGGGCTGCTGGAGGCACTTAGGCAAAGCACTGTATGAACCCATGGTTTAATGACTATACAGACATCAACCTTTCTCCAAGCAATTCGTAACACCTACTGCTGCAAAGACAACCATCAAAACACTTAAAGAAAAGCTGTAATGAAGTTGTGACATTGTAGGCTATTCCAGAGATGTAGAAACTGATTAAATGGCATCTTTAAAGATGCCTTATCCTAGGAGATATTTATTTTATCCAGCTAACAGGTTCTGTTCCAAATGCTAACTTGTACTCACCAAATCCAAGCTGAAGTACTAGCACTACAGAAACCCCCACCAAAACAGAAGATATTTTGTATTTTGATGCTATGAAACCACAGCATGAATCTTCTTCCATGTGTACCATGACCAAATTTATGGATGCCACACTCCTGTAACTCAGACTGAAAAAGAACTGGTTAACTACTTGGAGAAGGGAGGTGTTTGTGCTTTCTCTTCTCAGACATTTTAAGCAAAAAACCAAAACCCAAACAAAACAAAACCAAAACGTGAATCAACCCTCCTCCCCAAGTTTGTGAAGATTACTGGGGTCAGAAAGTCAGGTAACGAACGACACTTGAAGTAAAAAGCCATCTGCATGATATTTTGAGTGCCTTGGTAGATTTAATTCCCTTTTCAAGCATCCTTAAGAAGTGAATTAGGAAATGGAAATTAGAGTGCAGTTGGCATAGGAAGAAACAAGAAAACAAAACAAATCAACCACTCATCTGCTATTGAAATATCTAATCTAAACCTTTCTGTGGTTTAAAAATAGAAGTAAGACAATGCATGCTTTAATCAGCATGCAAGAAACAAGCCGATAATTAAAAGTTCAAAATAAAGGTTTAAACTCAAACAGAGTTTTGCAACTGCAGTTATAGCCAGATTACAAAATTCCTTTCACACAATGCACATAGCATCCTTTGAGACTTAATGACATTCTGCAGCTGGGGTAGTATGAATCCGAGTTCTTTCTGTTCTGAGTTATTTACTTCTGCAAGAAAATTCCCCATGGCAACTGGCCAAAGGGGCTTGTCTCCTTAGTGTGTGAAATGTGAGCAGATACAAACTTGACACCATATTTCATCCCCTCGTCTTCCCTCATGTCTGCATTCCTAACTGTAAATTAAGGGGTGGCACTGACCATTCTGGGGTGGCAGGAAGCAGCTTATTCAGAAAGATAGGAAGAGGTGGAGGAAGAAAAATTATTGTAATGCTTCAAGGCAGTTTCTGAAACTATAGTGAGATTCTTCTCACTCATAATCAAGACAAGCTGAAATTGTGCAACAGCTGGTTCCCTTCTAAAAATATGACACTCCTTTTATTGACCTTTTAAAGATTAATTTATAATCTAAACAGAAATCAGTAGAAATCTGTCGATGCTTGATAAGGCACATCTATATCTGCAGCGGCACCCTTCTCGTTTGTGATCTCTTTTCAGGAACGCAATTTAGTCTTTTTCTGTGTGGAGGGTCCATGAGAACACAGAATACTTCTGCAGTAGTCTGCCAAAGCTGATTATGAAAGAGGCAATTTGGAACATGGAGCCTCAAGCTGGACTATAGAAAACAAGAGGCACCTGGGAAATGATGTGCAACTCACAGAGATTCTAAATACACTCTGGCAAAACCAAAATTCCCCTAAGGATCTCAGTCAGCCAAGGGTGAAGCAGTGACCTCAGACACATGTTTACCCTTCTTGGAGCAGATCTGCATAATGCATCTGCTATTTTAGCTAAGGGATACCATCAGTGCACTCACTTCCTTTTGCATTCTGGTTTTCTCTCCAGCTCCTGAATGCACAGTTATGTGCAGTAGTGACAGCAGTAAAACTTACTTTAAAAGTGCCTAGTTAACAAGGTACGTTGTCTAAGAAAGCCTGAAAGAGTCTCAAAATATTCTGACCAGCTTCTAAATATACTCTGCAAAGTGGCATGGTGAGGGGGCTGTGTGTAGCTATTGTGTCCCACACACTATCTAGAGAAGTTCAGGCTTCAGGTTGCCCTGGAAAGAATCTTGTGATTCCTTCTGGTGTATAGGGTAGAGGCATGCTTCCAATTTTATTTGTAGACCCCAAAAATGTCAGTGTCATGGGTGCAAGAACATATTAACTCATTTAACTTGAAATGAGCATGTATTACTTGAACTTTAAAGCAACAAGACTGAAACCAAAATTCTGACAGTCCAACTATGGTTTCCTTGTTGCTACTCTTGATTAAAAAACAAGAAATATCAAAGACTTTTGCTCAGTTCTGTGTGCTCTCCATGAACTGCAGAGGGATCAACCATGGGTGAAGAGGATTCTTCCTGTCAAAGGGATCTCACAGCAGTAGCTGTGCTTACATCTCTGTTCCCCACAGGAGCTGTGGTCTTGTTCAGACTGGCTGCAGTGGAGAGGCATTCCAGGGCAGGGGAACTGAGCTGGGCAAGTACTATGTGCATCCACCAATCCCAACCTGCAAAACACTCCCTGCGGATCATACTAGCCCAAGCAAGTGAGAACAGATTAGTCTGTACAAAAATCACGCCAGAAAAAAATATCAGCTTTAGTCAAAATGTTTGCAAAGATTAATGGTTCAATTCTCATTTAAATAAATGGAAAACAAGGCTGGGAGTTGTTACCAACAGAGGGAATCAACAGGCCAAATTCTGAAGATTTTCCTCTGCCCATGCTAAGGCCTGTTGCAGAAAATTTTCTCTTAACATCTGTGTGACAGCTACTGGATCTGTGAGATTTAGCAATCAAATGTGAATGTGATTAAAGCCTGGCTGTCCAGGGTTTATGACAGAAACAGAAATGCAAATGTCAAATAGCTAATGGCAAATTAAAGCTCCCAGATTATTTTTATCATTCCAGTAGTTGTCTGCAAAGCACAAAAGCAGGTGAGGTAAGCATTTTCAGAGGCTCAAACTGTAAATTGTTTTGGTACTTCCAGAGAAGCGTTTGATACAGTCCCTTAGTTTTCTAGGAGGATACTGCTGAAGTAACTTCTCGCTAGTGAGAAGAAGGGTTAACTACTGTCTGACAAATGAAATGAGAGATTTTAAGACTGTTCAGAGAAGAGAGGAAGCTTTAAGCACAGTTTCAATCCTAAGAGGGAATGGAGGTAGGAGAAGACAACTTTTATAGCACCTTCCTAAATAGGTGGCAAGGAGGAAGAAGAGTACAAAAATTATTCTCTCTTCTCTCGGGGAAACCAAGAAGCAATGCAAAGGGTTGAGATCCTAGGGACAGGATGAAGGAGGACATTTGGTCCAGGGTATCTATAGTTCTACCCAGCAACACACATCAGTGTGGCAAAAGTTGTCACACACTGTTTTGGTGTTGCCAGAAATGCGTTAAGGGTGTTCCACCAGATTTGTTTGTTCTGAGAGAAGAGAAAGGACCACTGCATTTTGTGTAGCCTGGTAAACACACTGATCAGAGAAATGATTACACAACATCCCCTCTTAGATTTACCCAAGGAGCAAAGGTAAGGATCAGCTTACTGGTACCCTCAGCCTGGGCTGTCCATGGCCACCCTCTTCTAGTTGCTGTAGTGCCATCAGAGGAGGTTACAAGCTCTAACACACTGGCGGTTACTCATCACTGCCCTTCTGCCAAGGGTTATTGCCTCCTCAGATCTGCTCTATGAGCTACTTCACTGGTCATTCCTAGTCTGTTTTATCCAAAAGTCCAGATAATTTAAGCAATTTCAGTGATGATCTGTGCCAAAGCAGTTCATTCTGACTGAAACTGGTAATTGCAAATTGTATCAAGAGAAGCGCAACTTGCAGCACAGTGAAGTTTGCAGCCTTCAGTAGGATTTA
>WEIS01044761.1:132-10484 GCA_013389965.1 Todus mexicanus
CGCTCCCCCCTTCCTCCTCCTCCTCTTCGCTTGCTCAACTAGAGGCTGCTTCTCGCCTCGCCTCCCTCCTGCCCGGGCTGCTCCCTCCCCGTGGGGCGCAGGGAGGCGATGCCATGGCTCCGCCGGGCTCGGCGCTGCCCTCCTGCCCGCTGGGGCTGCTGCTGCTGCTGCTGCTGCTCGGATGCCAAGGAGGTAAGAGCCGGGCTGGGCTCGGGGTGCAGCGGGACCTGCCGCTGCTGCTGCTGCCGCCGCCGCCGCCCCTCGCTCGGTCCCTGGGGCTGTCCGTGGCTCGCTCGATCTGTCCGTGGCTCGCTTGGTCTGCCCGTCCGTGGGTTGTTCGGTCCCTCCCGCACTTGCCGTCCCCTCATCACCCTCTCTCCGGTCCCTCCCCGGTCCCGCTGCCCTTTCACCGGGGGCTCCCAGCTCAGCCCATCCCCGTGGCCTCGGGGCTCCGGCCGAGCAGCTCCCGGGGTGATGATCTCGAAGGTCTTTCCCAGCCTCAATAATTCTGTGATTCTTTTTGTGAGGCTGCAGGGACCGAGCAAGGCTCCCCCCGACAACACACACCTCTGTCCCTCTGCGGGAGCTCCGGGCTCGTCCCTCCGCCAAGGAGTGCGCTGAGGTGTTGGCTTTTGGCTGTAGAGTTCTCCACCAGCCCGTCCAACACCTTACTCTAGCCCCAAGTGTTCCCCTAAGCTGTTGTTTTCAGTTGGAAACCCCACTGGTGCGAAGGGCTGCGGGGAGCGGAGCGGGGTGTTTGCGGGGCGCTGGCTCCTGCGGCCGGCACTGGGAAGGGATGGGGTGGCTACTGTGGCGCTGGTGCGGTCGGGCATCGAAACCATCACTGAAACTACCACCAAAACCATCACCGAAACCGTCAGCGAAACAGTCATCGAGATCAACACCAAACCCATCACTGAAATCAACACCAAACCCATCACTGAAATCAACACCAAACCCATCACCAAAATCATCACAGAACCCATCATCGGATCCATCATCGGATCCATCACCGAAACCATCACCGGTGATGCGAGCGGGAGACGGCGCCCGAGCGAACGCGTCCTGCTCATTGGCACAGGCGCTAGCTAGAAAAGAGATGTTGGGTTGCAAGTTGCAGGGGATGACGGTGAGCTACTTTAAACCTCCCCAAGTATTGTGCCCGCCGCCGCCTGTGCTGCCTGGCTAGGTTCACGCAGCCACAACTGGTTAACACCACCCACCGGACCGGGGCCGAACTACAAAAACATCAAAGGGATTTTTCCCTGGACTTAGTGTGCACATGCCCTGCTGAGAAATTGCGATGTTTTCCTTCTGCTGGTGATGCTGCTTCAGCACGGGGCTAAGCTGAGGAGGCAGCAGAGGAAGATGCTGCTCTGCAGCGAAATACCCGTGTGCCTCCTGCCCCCTCTTCACTTGGCAACCTTAAAGATAAAGAAAAGTAGGAATTGTTCAAAAAAGCCGTGCAAGCAGCCCAGCATGGTCAGCGGGAGGAAAACGGGTGTTAGATTAATCAGAGGTTAGCTGCCGGCGTGTTTAGGAGACCAGGTTGCAGGCTCTTCCCATAATAAATCTCGCCACGTGGTTCGTAGCAGCTCGGGCGAGGAGGAGAATCCAGCGTAACCAGCGGGAAATAGAAGTTATCTGTGAAGTGGATGTAACGAAGCAGGTCTCGTTACCCTGTTGGGATTCCCGGGTACGCAGCAGTGCAGTGAGGGTGGCTGAAATAAGTACTTGTTTTTAGGGGGGAGGAAAGGGAAAGAAGCGACTTTTTTGAAAGCAGAACTTTAGTAGAGTTGAGTTTATGTTGCGTTGGTCGCCTGCTGCTGTCCAAATTGCCCCGGGTGTGTGTATTTATGCTGCCGCTTGGCAGATCAGCGGCTCCTGACTTTGGGGGGTGTTTTGTTGCCCCAGCTAAAGGGTGCTTGGCTACACTTAAAAAGTTTTTCTCTTCCCAGGTTTCCCCCTCCCCCCGCAGTGGGTTTCTACGCTCTAGACGCGGTTAGCAGCGAGGTAGCGCGTTTCTGCGCTCCGCTGAATTTAATAAACCCTCCCGCGTGGGTGTCAGTCAGCGCCGGAGCAGAAAGCCTGGCCGTGGGGACGGACGCTGCGCGGGACGGGATGCTCTGCTCCCTTTGCAAACTCCCCAAAATGCTGGCCTGGCGACTGCGAACCGGGAGCTGCTGGTCAGCACGCTGGAGCGGGCTCAGCAGCGAGACAATATTTTCTTTCTTTTTTCTTTCTTTCTTTTTTTTTTAATTTCCTGGAGCTCTTTGTTCTGGGCGGTGGACAGCTTTTGTCTCTGATTGCTGAGCCCGGGCATTCAAAGGCAGGCATAGGATACGAGAGGCTCCCCGGCTCTGCTCAGTAACAGCCTTGGAATTAAACGTCGTCATTTATATTTAAGTAGGCTTAACTTCTAAATTATTGAAGCTCTAAGCTTTCGCTAATTCCTGCTCTGCGTCGCTTCGTTGGTTTGGTTGGTGGGTTGTGGGGTTTTTTTTTTTAAGACGCAAACCCAGGATTGCTTTCTCCTAAATTGGTGTAATACCCTGTCTTTTTTCTTAATATATAGAGAGTATCAGGTATCATTTCCCCAGCAACACTCCAGAGACGCTGTATGAAATTCAAGCCCCGCGTTTGGGCTTCGTCTCTCTCTTGGGGGGTTCAGCAGGAGAAGCTCAGGACGGCCCTTGAAATGAGGTGGTCGGCTCCCAGCCGGACACTCCTGCACTGCCTTTGGGACCGGCGCTGGGTGCGAACGTGCAGCCACCCGTGCCAATGGTGTGCCAACGTCTACTGGGAACAAAACAGTGCCCAAACTAAACTTCTCGTGAGAGGTGTTTAAAAGCCAGCTGAGAGCAAGGGGAATAGGGTGGGTTAGCCCCCTCCTGCCCTGCTCTGCTCTGCCGTCACCCGCACAGGGAGTTGGAAATCCTAAACTAGTCTAATTGCACCTTATCTTATTAGCTGTCAGGCTCTGGACCTTGCACAGCCCAAGCTCCTGCGCTCACTTAGTCACTGGGAGAGGGTCCCACGGAGGGGAGCTGGGCAGAGGGTCCCAGACCCAAGGTTGCAGCCCTGTTCTCTGCAGTTCCTTCCAGTTTTGGCCCGTGTACCCTGGTGCAACCCGCTGAGCATGGGCCAGTGTGGAGCAGCTCAGGAGCAGCACTGCCCAGCAGAGAGCTGCAGAACTGCTCTCATTTTACGCGTGCAAATGAGGAAGCCTCTTTCCCTCTTTTCTGTCTGCTGGAACTTTTCTTTCTCGGGTTCCTGTGTTTCTGGAGCGTCCCGTGTCCCAGCATGTGAAGCACCTGGGTTTCCCCCCAAAGCAGCGAGCGTTTAAGCAGACCATGCGCTTTGCTTTGCAGCCTGGGACAGAAGAAGCTTTTTTTCCATGCTCCCTTCCTCCCCCCTGTGTTTCGTGCTTTGCGCTTCTGGGCTTCTGACCCCGGATATTGTCCTTTTATTTGATCTAACAAAACAACGCAGGAGCCCCTCTCTGCAGATTAAGAATTCCCCTTTAAATCAACCGAATAACATTGGGCAGGAACAGGAATAGCCCGTTCAAAATTACTTTGAAATCACAAACTTATTTGAACTTTACTGGAGCTTTTAGTTTTACAGAGTTTGGAAACTAATAAATTATGTAGCAGGGCTCATGAAAATCTACCCGAGCCCCGTTTCTCCGGGAAGAATATGCAACGTTTTGGTTTTGCAAGAGAATAAAAATAATTGTTTACACGTGTTCGGGAGTTGTTGGTGAGCGTATAAAACCGATGGTTAAGGAGGAGAACATGTCAATAATTGCACTTTAAGAGAAATGAGAGGCAAACAGGCGACCGCACTGAGGAGAGCGCCCAGCGCTCTGAGCCGCCCTTGCTGTTATATCAGATGTCGCTGTTGGATCGCACCCTCCGCTCCAGAGCAGCCCAGTCACTTAACAACCCAGCCCCGCTCCTGCCCTGGTAATTTAAAACCAGAGTTTGGGAGCAGAGTCGAGGATTTGCTGCCCGGCTGGGGTTTTTTTGGTTGCTGTTCTTGTGCATGTGGTGGTGGTGGTGGTGATGAAGCTGATGGCGAGTCAGGAGGATGCGGGCGGCGGCCGGTGGTTCCGCTGAGTTGTGAAGGTGCTTTTGCAGAAGGGTCTTTGCTGATGAGACTATGTGGAAAGGGAGGGAGGTGGCTGGTGTTCTGTTCAACGCTCTGGTTTTGGGGCGAGCAGGGATCGGGGCGGTGCTCGGCTCCTTGAGGAGTGAGATGATGCTTTCCTCCATCCTGGATGTCAGGGTGGGAGGTCAGAAGGCGGAGGGGCTGGCAGGGAGGAGAGAGGAGAGGGCTGTGTTTGCTTGGAATCCCCCGGATGCGACTAAGAGTTTGAAGGGTTTTCACGTGCCCAGAAACTTTTCTTCATCCAGAAGGACCTTTCGTTTTCTTGCACGCCATCCAGTCCCGCCTGCCAGTACTCAACCTGAATTCCAAGGGCTGGGTGATGGGGCTGGTGGGTTTGGCACCATGATGCCAGGCTGCCCGTGGCTCTCAGCAGCCTCGTGCCATCGCGCTCCTCCCGGCCACTGTGTCTCCGATCCATGAGCATCGTTACCCACCACGTGGCCAGTCCATTCCCTGCTGGGTCTGTGCAAGGGACTGGTTGTAGGGACAGCCACCTCCCTGCTGCTTTATTTGCCCCCCTTGGCTCTTCCCCGGTGTTGTGTTAGAGCAGCCTTGGGGGCTGAAGCATGGAGAGATCCCGGCTTTGGACACAGCGCTTCCCATCTTGGCCGCTGCTTTTGCCATTGTCTCGCACCCGGTTGTTTCCTGCTCCGTATTTGTGTCGCTGATGCCCTCTGTGGTAGGACTGTGAGCTGGTCAGGGCTGCGGAACACGTGGGGAATGCAAATAACAACACATCCTACGCTGGCTCGCCTTGCTGCCCTGCTCTCTGGGTGCCTCGCTGTGGATGGAGCTGCCGTGGGCAGCTGATTCCGAAAAGGTCTTTGCCCTTTCCCAGCTATACCAACAGGTTTCACTCCGCTTTTCTTCAGAGATAGAGGAGCCCACAAGGACTCAGAGAGCTCATCCTGGAAAAGCTCCTTTGTCCTGTGAATGCTTCCAGCTTCCACGCTGTGTTTAACAAGTGACCTCCTGGGATTTGCCCAGTCTGGTCTCAGAACATCTGAAAATTATTTGAGGGGGCCACTTGTCCAGCTCTTTGGGTTGTGTTTGCCTTCCTCAGGTAAAATCCGTGTCCCCACTGAGGGCAGGGATGCTGGGCAGGGCTCTGGGCTCTGCAGCAGGTAGCTGAGAGGTGGTGTTATCCTGCACAGAGACCTCCTGCCATCGCTTCCTGACTGCATGTGGTTTATGCGCCCTGATGGAAAAATCACTTTCTATAACCTCCCGTCCGAATAGAAAGGGAATTTAAAAAATCTGAGCTACTGGACTTTACTGCCAGCAAGATGTTGGGCCTGTTACAGCCTATTCTCCTCTTCTTTAAATGTGAATTTTTCTGGACGCCTTAAAGAACCAATTTGCGCTTTACTGCGGTTTTCTCCTTAGGGTCTGGGTCAGCCTCAAGGAGATTTAATGGGGGGCACCAGCTGGATCTTTAGGCTGCCAATTTCATCAGCCTGGAACCTGTTACAGTCTGCTGGAGAACATCTCTCAGGCCCAGGTATCTCTTCCCATTTGCAGAAGGATTTAAACAAACCCCCAAAACACCACTGGAAAACCAGGAGCCATTTTTTGTAGGGCTGTCCCAACCTATACCCAGGTTTTTTGATCCTAGTGCTCACCTGCATCCCACTATAAACACCTCTAGTCCTGAGCTCGCGGGACTCCAGGAGCACCTTCTTTATTGAAGCAGGACTGAGTGGCTATTTTTAGTGCTGGTGGGGCTCACTACTGGGTTGCTGTTGGTTTATGATGTGGGAATAAACACGGTAAATCAGGAGAGGGCAGATTTCTGCTCACAAGAGGCACTTTGCAAGTGGATGTCGTGCTGCTGGTGTGACGAGAGAGGAGCTGGGGCTGCCTCGGTCTCCCCGCGGGTGCTCCTGATGCTGCTGCACAATATCTCGCCTTGCCAGGAGCTCCGAGCAAACCCTTGGCAGGTCATTTCATCTCTCTGTGATTAATGTTCCCTGTCTAGAAGGGGAGTAATAATATGGGCTTCATCTGTCGGGACCGCGTGCTCCCGGGGCAGGGATGGCCCTGCTGGCTCTGGGTCTGGACAGGGTCCAGGAGGATGAGCCGTGATGAGACCGAGGTCCTTTGCGGTGGATGTCACCGCTAATTAAAGCAGGGAGATTAGCTGCTGGATTTTTTTCAGCAGCACAGGAGGGAAAGCCAAAATCACGTTTCCCAAAAGGAAAAGGACAATGCTGGGGTACGAGCAAGTTCTTTTGAAGCTTTGAACATGAATCACAGTGTCAAGTAAAAAATAATTAAACTTTTTTTTTTTTTTTTTTTAAAAATGTACTTCAAAGTGTCTTTTAAGCTTCCCATTAATTCGGAGTTCTTTCTCTCAGCACTAAATAAATCTCTCGGTTCAAAAGCACAAGTGCTAATTGGTTTCTCTGAGCATGCCTGTCTGCTTGATCAATAGGGGAAGGAGTTTTTGTTAAATATTTGCACATACAGTCACATATTGTATTGCTCAGGGAGATGGTAAATGTTTCTCAAAAGGGGACTCGTCGGATGGGGATTCCAATAATTTTCGTGTGCCCTTTGTGTCAGAGCTAATAACGTTTCCTCCCTCCATCCTTCGGCAGAAAGCAAAGCGATTTTCCCTGGCGCGCTCCCCGGCTCAGCCTGCCAGCATTGGGACCAGCCCGGGTGACACCCCTGCCTCTAACTACAAACCCAGGCTGCCCCGAGCAGACTTTTACAGTCTCCACCTCGAGCCGTTTCGGGAGGTACCCAGGACCTTGCGTGGGATGAGCTGGGTTGGTTACACAGCCAGCTGGGGGAGAGGGACGGGGCTTGGAGTCCCCGAGTGAACGCGCACGGCCACGGCGATTTCCTCTCTGTCTCTCTCCATTAATCGCGCTTTTTCTGCTTCCATGTGCCTCCGGAGTGTCGCTCACTTCCAACTTCACGGTACCGTTTCTGTGCCTTGCTGCTAGCTACGATCAGTGCTTTGTGCTAATGGAGTTGGCTCCCCCTGGTCCCCCATTACTCCTTGCTTTGTTTTTGCTCTCTCTCCGGCCCGTCGGAGCTGATTTCTGGAGCTAACACCAGGAGCCTTCTTGTCCTGCCGTGGAGATTCCTCCGTGAGAGTCCCTTGTCCCTTTGTCTCTCAGCCTCGGCATCCAAGGGAGGTGGTTTGGAGTTAGCTTTCAAGACCTGGAGCCAGTGCCAGTCTTGGAAAGGCAAATCCCAACATCCCCATTTGAAGCTCAACCCTTGAAACCCACTTCTAATGCGAATAATCCCATGGGTGCAGCCAAGTGGATGGAGTCGGGGTCTTTAGAAGAGGACAAAGAAGGTGTAAGGCCTCTAATTTCTACCATGCCTTGCACCCAGTTGTCTCCAGAGCAGCTGTGCATCAACCGTGTGGATCTTAGGCTGGGCTGTTTGTGGACCAGTTCCTCATAGCCATTCCTGACAGTCTGCAGCATCCCAGGGCCGCGTTCTTTGAGAAAACCCTGAGGAACCTGTTGCCTTGTAGAAGTACAGCATTGGGGGAGGCGTCCTTCTCACCAAGCCCACCTTGCGCCCTTTAATGAGGTGACGAGGCTGAAGGCCAGAGGCAGCAGAGCTGGCTTGAAGGTGAGCTTTGGCTGGGGGATAGCCCATGGCCTCTTCCTCAGAGCTTTCTGCCTGCCGGGAGACCTGCTGGGCTGCAGAAACACGCTCAGGTCAGCTTGCCAGCTCTGTTCTTACTGAGTGGGTCACCAATGGCTTAGCTATTTGTGAGACTCAGACATCTACTTCATGTGGTTCTTGCAGAGTGGGGTACCAAGGCCCTTGAAGACCAAAACTCAGTTTTTTAAGGCAGCTTCAGATTCCTCTCTAACGATACAGATAGGCAGCTTTAGGATGTCTAATGTGCCAGTGGTGTCAGGAAAGGGCATAGGGACTTTTGGAGAGCAGCAGATGCCTCTCTATCTTTTAGCATCTCAGGAGAAGAGAGGCTTTTGGTTGAGTTTTCATGGAAAGCCCCTCTTGGTGTGAAAACCAGCTTGGCTTCACCCAAATCCCTGCATGGGATTTGTTCGCTTAGAATCATAGAATAATTAAGGCTGGAAAAGACCTCTGAGCTCATCGAGTCCAGCCTATGACCTACCACCACCACTCAGCTAAACCCTGCCAGTAAGTGTGGCATCCAGTCTGTGCCACCTGCCCCTGAAGCCACCAGAGAAGCATCAGTGGGATTTCTTCAAGGTCAGAAGAGCACCCCATGAGAAAAACACTCCTTGGGGAGGAATTCGAGTGCTTCTGGACGCCGTGAGGTATCTGCAAGTTACAAAGCAGCTNAAAAAGTAATTGATGGGTTTGTGCTGCCTGTGGTCTGACTTGCTGAGAGAAGCCCAGGGCTATCTCATAAAAGAAGAAGCCACGGTGAGCGATAGATCACCGAGATGGCTGGAGCTGGCCTGACATTTTCAGCCCTAATGGGTTAATAAAGTGTGCGTTTTGAGTGTCTGTCAGTAAGGAGAGTTTGTCCGTTCCCTGCACGCTCTCATACCTTGACGGCAGTACCTTTGACCTGCCGTGCGCTACCCCAGCCGCCTTTGTCTGCTCCGTCCATCTGCCTCGGCTCAGGTTGCACTCAATGTTTATCCCCCGTAATCCAATTTAAGTTGCTGTAGAAAGCAAGAGGGATTTACAGAAAGAAAGGGGAAAAAATCTCACTGGGTTTGCGGAGCAGAAAAGGCAGGCTTTTTTTTTTCCCCCACCTTCTTTTTCTTTAACTGCCTCTTCTCATCTCTTTTTTCTCTTTCACCGTGCATTCATGAGCTGCCCTCCACTCGGGTTCTGAGCCCGGTGTGGTGGGATCCTGTCCTTGGTGGGGGCTTTATTAGGGACAGGCGTTAAAAGACTGTGCTTTGGCTGCTCTTTGCCAAGAGGAGTTGCCCGTGTGCATCCCAATTCTGTGAGCAGCTCTGGAGTTGATCCCCCTGAGCCCAAGAGATGGGAGAAGCTGTATCACAGGTTTGAGGAGCTGGAAACCTCCGCCCGTCAAGGGGCTGTTGCACAAGAGGACTTAGAAAGGCTTTCCCGTATTCAGATGACACCGTAGTTTTCCTGCTCTGCTGGAATTGCTTCTCCATTGCTCTTGTTAAAAAAACCCCAACGAACCATTTCACCTCCATCGCTGCATTTCCACCCCTCAAATATTTCTATGACTCCTGTTTCTTGTTCGCTTTTTGTCTTCCGTGGCAGCGTGCCTTTTGGGCTGATCTTTAAACAACAGCTCTATTACTGTCATCTTCTGTAGCCTCTAATCATGCCGATGTGCCGAATTATACCCTAAAAAGGTGTGCTGGACCAAGGGAAGCACAACATACGCGTCGCGTTTAAACCTTCCGCTGGCCGAGGAAGCAAATTAGGATGTATCTGTGCGATGGGAAGCGAGGGTTTGCCTATTGTCGGTGCAAATTCTGCAATAACTTATCTCTCGTGGACATCGTTTAGCGTAATTGCTTTGCAAGAAACCTTTTGTGTGGCTGAGCCGGAGCGTTGTGCATTTGTATTTCGGTGCTTAAGTCGCTCTTCACGAAGGGCTGAATAGCACCATCCTTCGCCTGTTACAGCGCGAGAGAGACCGAAGCGACAGAAGGGCTCGGTGTTACGTGCGAGAGGCAAACAGCCTCCCGCTCTGCCAAGCCGGGGAAGTGTCGCGAAGATGCCGCTGGCAATATGGTCCGAATCGGGAGCTGCCGAGCCCCGTCTTCACCCGCGCCGGCTGTGCTGCAAAGGGGTCCGGGGCCACGGCGCAGCCCCTTCCCCGCCTGCTTACGTGGGGGAGAGGAGCAGATTTGCTGGTGTGAACTTCTGCTCCTGGGGTGGGAATGGCTGATGTGAAGGAAGCGCTGCCCTCTGCTTCTGCAGGTTTTTATCCTGTGTTGCCACAAGGGGAGTATGAAGAGGGAGGTCTGGGGAGACCTTCTTGCGGCCTTTCAGTACTTAAAGGGGGGCTAAGAAATACGGGGACAGTCTTAAGCAGGGGTTGTTGTGACAGGACAAGGGGGGATGGGTTTAAACTAAAAGAGGGAGATTTGAACTAGAGAGAAGGAAGAAGTTATTTTTATGCTGAGAGTGGTGAGAGCCTGGCCCGGGTTGACCCGAGAGGTGGTCGCTGCCCCATCCCTCAAACTGTTTCAGGTGAGGTTGGATGGAGCTCT
>WEIS01044768.1:10607-20983 GCA_013389965.1 Todus mexicanus
ACTGTCATATCTACTTCTATACTTTGCCTGTCCCTGTGGTATATAGTGATATCTTCATATTGTATAAAGCCTATTCAGTAGTGTAGCTACTTTCTCCAACAATGTTAGTAAGGCTTAGGTTAGGGAAAAGAAGAAAACAAGTGAAAAAGGAGAATTTTCCTCAAATAAAGAAAAACAGTCTTTACCGATTTAAAACATCTAGTTTAAAGGAGGTACTCCTAGGGGTCTCCTTTTTTGTTGTTTGGGGTTTTTTAAATTTTATTTCCCTTGCTTAGTTTTTAATTACTTTTCTCTCTTTACAGCTCCATATGACAAGACATCATTCTTTCCAGCCCAGGAGGAATGACTGAAGCTCCTCTTTGACTACATCAGTACTTTACTGCCAACTTGGACATTTATTTATTTTTTTCCTTCTAGAGCTCTTGGTCCTGGCTAATAGAAGATCTCTGCTGTTGTCCTGGTTTGAGTTAGAACAGAAATTCTGTTCTATGACTTTTACTTTTCAGCTAAGTCTGTCTGAAGTTAGCAGGATGTTTACCAGACAGAGCCTGCTTCTAGCAGTGATAACGCTCCATGTTCATAGTTAGTACCAAGGATTGGTATGTGAACCAAGGTCATTGATAGACTGTGTACCACATTGCGGGGGGTTGTGCAGAAAAATAAAGGCTGTACCTTCAGGGAGGAGCGACCAGGACAGGTGACCCTAAATTAGCTAACAGGGATATTCCATATTCGGTATAAAGCTGAGGGATCATGAGCGTCTTGCCCTCTCTTGCCCCTTCTTCTGTCCCTTTCGCCATTTTTGCCCATCGCCATCATTTCCCTGAGATCGAGCTGCTGTCTCGGCTTCGGGATTCTTCCTCGCTCCTTTTGGCCTTGGCAGCTTCAGCTTTGCCCTGAGGCCTCCAGCCTCAGCCTCAGACCCCGTCTCCGGCCTTGGCTGGGCCCCAGGTTCTGGGCCGCATCCCTAAATCCAGCTCCCGGTTCCCATCTGCTGCTGGGCCTTTCCACAGCATCAGTGGTGACGGTGACGTATTTACCATCTGGGGGGTTGGATTCAATACTGGTTTTGTACATATTTGTCTATATTTACCTTTTATTATTACTGTTACTATTATTTTCATGTTTTAGTAAAGCTGTTCTAGTTTCCTTTCCTAATCAATAAGCCTCTCTCCTTAATTTCCTTTCTTCCCTTTTTGGGTGGGGAGGGGGAGAGAGCGTTCTGTTGCAGATTTGGGGGTGCCCTGACCCCAAACTGTGACAGCTGTGAAACCCATCTACAATGTGGTGTGGACATCTTCCCTTTCTGGCAAATGAGTTCTTGCTTGCAACAGATGAGGAGGAGTTGCTGCAGACAACAGCAAGATGTGTGTAGTAGTAATTCCATCAACTTCAGGGGTCTTCTATCAGAGATCTCACTCAGTGGTATGTACAAAAAGAGGACATGAAGCTCATCTCTGAAAAGGAAGTACAGAAGAAGATTTCTGAGCTTGTGTCAATCAAATGAGTGTGCAAGTGTCCTATGAGTGTCTTTTCCTGATAGCTCTTGGAGAACAAGCGGACAGCAGTCCTACTGAGAGCCTCTAGGGGCTCCTGCAGTTCAATAAATAACAATAAATAAAATGCAAACCCTGTTTTAAGTCTGATATGGGCTGTATTAATCTCTGGACTATCTTGGGCTTCAGAGGAGTTACATGCAATGGAATTTGGCCCACTGAGCCTTCACCGTCTGCTCACTTCTGCCATGAAGGATAAAGGATGACAGTGAGTACAGACTGTTCTTTTAGGACACAGTGTTTTGTCTCGTTTTCCTGGGTGGGAAGAATTAGTCTTTCAGTACTTTTTATTGCTTTGTTCCCTTCTTTCTGATATTATAAAAGCAGTATCTTTATCTCATGCTGGGTTCTGCAGAGAACACACCAACTTTGTATACATAGCAGATATTTCACTCTTTGCTAATGCCTCCATGAAATTTGCTTTTATTTGAGTTAATAAGAATCAATGTTTTACTAATTTGCTCTTTAAAGATGCCATGCACCCTTGATAATTCTCTCCCACCACATGGGGTTCGGTTCACTGTGAAGTGTTGCGCACAACGTATGAGACGCTGTGAGAAAGTGTGCATGTGAGAGAAGGGGTGAGCTTGAGTGCAGCATATTTAAGTAACACAGACTTTAGGAGGAAATCTCTACAGGATATCAAAGCAAATTTCAATCCAAGAAGGTTTCACTGTGTCAATAGATGTAGCACAAGGGCTGCCTGTTGTTTCACAAACAATGAATCTTCTCCAGCCTATAAATAATGTAAAGACAAGTCTCAGGATTTTTAAAAAAATTCTGCTAGCTTGAGGCTACCTACCCAGCATGCCTCCTTGTTTACAACTTCCAGTACAAACATACATTGTGTTTGTTTTCAGACAAAACATCAGCTTTCCTGACTTCTGGAATTAACCTCTAGTACACATTAGCAGCAGCCATTTAAGCAGTTTTTATATGCAGAGACATTCAGCACCCTGACACGGAGGGGTGCGCTCTCACACAGCCCAGAGGTGAGCTCCTTCACACGAGGTGTGCTATGCAGCCCCTTCACCATATAGTGCTAACAAGGTACCACACTCAGGTGCAGTCCCTTGGCAAGCACCTGCTCTTCAGGTAAGCATTCTAAAAGGCATCTACAAATGTAACATGGAACGGCACATTAAGTAAATGTGCTACTGCAGCTTACATTGCTCTGGGGATACAAACAGGGACTACACAGAGGAATGGATTTGTGACATTTATTTTTTTGTTCGTATGTAGCAGGTATGTTGTCATCCCTGATGTGCGAGATCCTGAATTCCAGACATCTCCATGAGTGCAGACGAGTGCCCTAACTGCTTAAGCCCTCCTCACATTTAATTTGTCTTTCATCCCAAAATGTCTGTATTCTTTCTCCTGTGCAGATGCAGTAACCCCAGCAAAGAGACACTCTGCTTAGGCTAGCCTGTCTTGCCAAGGTTACCACTCCTTCCACAATGTGGAGATATGCTTGAACTCTAGCAGGCTGCAGAAGGCACAGACCCTCTGCCTGCCACTTCCTAACCTGCTGGCTCTCATGGCAAATACAGGTGCCTGTCCCTTTTGTGTAGTGTCTGATCCTGTACTGAGATGTATTCTTTTACAAGTATTTATCTGCATAGTTTTTTGGCTCTCATTAGATTGAAGATGCTCAGACAGAGGGTGCTTTTCTGTAGTTAGGAAAATAGAATCCGAAGCATTTCTAGAGCTTACAGAAAGGAAAACAAAATGCAAGACACTGATGGAGTGTGGGCAGCAAGGGAGATTTCAACAGCAATTCTGCAGTTAAGCACTTAAAATCCACTTTCTTCCAATTTCAGGCACTTTCACTCTTTATGAATTGGAATTCTCCTGGAATACATTGTTTCAAAACCATGAGACATACGAGAGAATAAAATTTGGGTCAAGGACAATGTAGTCTATGGCTCTGTCTACTGCACTTTACATGAAAAAGTTATAATGATGAAAGGCTTATATCCAGGACGTGAGTCTTGTCTGCTCCTAAATGTCCTCAGACTTTCGTCTTTGTTGTTAGCCCCTTGGTTTTCCTGGAGGCTTTTAACAAATGAATCTGAGGTTTTTGAACGTGCGTGTGATTTATTTAAAAGTACATTTTGGGGTTCATGAAAGTACAAAAGGTTCACTCCAATACAATATAATAGACCAAGACTATAGAGTATTGTCCACATCAGAGATCTGGATTGAGTTGGGATCAGTGGAGGAACAACTCCAAGTTATAACTGCCTTTCAATGCTGTATAGGAAGGAGTGTCCACCTAGGTCTTACCACTTCCCTGAATCTTGGCTGACAGATGTCCACATCATGAATGCAACGCAGCAAACTGTTGAGCCAAATTCAGTGACTGACCACAGAAGGTGAATTCTCCTCTCCCCTGCTTTGTGCTGATTCACTCAGGATAGCAGAGAAGTAGTTTCTTGGACAAACTATGTCTGTAGCCGTTGTGCCAGTGATACCCTCTTAGGGGCTTTCAGTCTGGCAGATACATAATCATAAACTATACCTGCCAAATGTAAGCAAGAAAAGCTTGGAACTGTATGAATTTAAGAAAAGAGCAAGGGGGAGGGAAGAGTCACCAAGTCAACTGCTATTGCTGTCGGTCCTCAAGAAGGTGATCTATTCTCAGGCTTTCATTAGCTCTTAAAGGTATTCCAGGTGCATATCTAATCTCCAGGCCCTACATATCCAGCTGAGGTATTACTTCCTTATTGCCCAAGTCAGGTTTTGTGTTCTCCAAATGTTCTACAGGAATATCATTATAAATCCATAGCTGAAAGAGCCTGTGCATCTTAAGTGCTCTTTCGTTTTCCACCTCTGAATATTCTGCCAGCAGAGATTTAGAATATTGGCTCTGTAAATGCTTTCATGTCAAGACTAAAGGCAACACTTGTTTAATTCATTCTTTGACCCAACAGTAGCTTTATCTTGGGTTATCACTTGTTAAGCTCTCCAGAATGTTTTAAACATGAAGGAGGCTGCTGTGTTTATGTATCCAGTGTACTGTATTTTACTTGTACAAATTTGACAGTAGTGATTCATAAACATCAAAACCATTTCCTTTCTGTGCTGCAAATTATGCTTTACTTTAGCTCCAATCACAGGATGTGTAACCCACTCTAGAAAGAAAAAGGAAAAAAAAAAAAAGAAAATTGCATTTATCCTCTATACAATTTGTAATTCTTTGTTGCAGGTCACAAGAGCTCACAGGTTTTTAGAGATATATATACTTGTGAGTATATATTTAAATGTATATTTGTGTGTATAAAAGAGAGGTTTTGTTTGTATATATAAACATACATGTATATGTAGTTTGAATGCATACGTATTTATAAATATAAATATGCAAACACATGAGGACAATTGTAGCAATGATGTATGCTGAGATATAAACAGATGACTAGATTTATACATCAAATGTATTGCAACCTGATTGGAATAACAATTAAGGTTTGCTGTACGTGATTCATTGATAGTGCAAACCCAAAATAATTTACACTACTCTGTGTAAAGCCATTGGTTCTGACAGCATAAGATTTGTCCTTAAGATGTCAAAAAGCTGCAATTGTATTTAAAATCTGCATTTGGCAGTGACCCCAAGAACTAAAGTCAACAAAATTATTCTGGATTTGCAGATATGAGAAACTCAAAAGTTTTGTATTATAAAGAGTCACAAGACTAACTTGGTAACATCCTGGGTATTCACTTTCAACAGTGATATTGTCTACACCATATGACAGATAACTTTTCAACCAAATACTCCTTTCTTGGGTTATAGCCTGATTCCTCCCTCCCTGAATGTCATGACAAGACCTCAGTATTTGCCATCCTCATGTTGTCTGCTTGGTTTTTAAAATACAAAACCAAACTAAAAAAAAATCAATCGAATGGGATCTACAACACCCTGCAATAAGTTCTCCAGTCCAGATAAACAAAGAACCAAGGATTGCAATGCAGACAGAGCAGCTCAGCCCTATGCAGAAGGATGGGCGCTATTTCAAATAGTTTGATCTCAACATTCATCTCATCAAGTTACCCATTGTGATACCTGCACCAAAATATTTCATATGCCGATAATACACCAGAATAAAACTGCAAACCTCAGTGTTGGTTCAGGGAACATACCACCTGCTATTTGCTAATATCTACTTCAAAAAAAAAGATTCTGCAGTCCTTGGCATACCTATGACTAAACAAGCCATTGATGTGGAAGCCCTTGACTGCCAGTGGCTGCTAGTGGCTGTGCTGTGTCATGAAAACTCATGCAACTCTTGTAATCTGGTGCCGATTAGTTAGGACACAGCCACTGACAGCAGAAGGCCTCTGTCAGATGCTTTGGCCCTGAGTGATTTCTCAACGAGATATGTGAAGAGAATACCCTGGGTGAAAAAACAGGACAGCAAAAGCTAAGGCTCCATCAGGAAGGAGATGCTTTAGAAATGCAAGGGGCAGCTAGACAAGGTTTAAATGCTTTGTAACTGCAAGTAATGGTTGCCAGCTGCAAGTGGGATACTTAGAGCTTTCCTTTTTGACACCTGCTTGTTTTGAAGCAATTTATGGTTTTAATAGTTTTCAGTTAGTGCAGGCAGCAAAGCCTAACTACGAAATACAATACAAGACTGCAAAGACAATGTGAAACATGCAGAATTAACCCTGACAACACATACTATTTTAATGAAGAATAAGAAATGTGTAACAGTGAAATACTTACAAGCGCAATTTTCTGAGGGTGAAGAAGTTCTGGGGACTGAATTTCTTGTGAGGGACTTGATTGTAACAGGAGTCCAGGATGAAAACCAGGGTGAGCAAGAACAGTGTGCTGAAGTGGCTTGGAACTAGCCCTGACTAATAAAAACAGCGAAGGATGTTACATGCAGTGGGATTCATCTCCACTAGTCATAGCTGTCAAAAAGTTAGATGTCTGGTCTACACTAGTTTCCTAGACTCCTGTACAGTAAGGCACCAGCCCAAAAGGCAGATCCAGAGGTTAATAAATCCCAGCTATTTGGAGGACAGCTTAAAATAGAAAGATCAGCATTCTCAAAGGCGCAAAAGCAAATATCATGGATGATAGCTCCTTACTTTTTCCACAGCTGCAGTATCATGAAATGAATTCCACTTACAATCCAGGCTGATGCTCATGAGAAAAGGACAGTGCTTACACAGTGAACATGCTGGAACAGCCAAAATGCTCTGTTATTTATGTGTGGTTCGAGTAGAGGGAAATAAAACACCTTATGTTTTGTAAAATATCACACCACCACATGCTGTGGAAGGTGGAGACAGACAGTGGTAAGCATTTCTGATACATCTCTGGTTCTGTGTCATGAAAGCTAAAGGGCCTTAATCACTGAATTAGGTGAGCAAAATATCAAGTCCCAGACTGAGGTCACTGATGTACCTGAAACCAGAAAACTTTCCATTACTGTCATTTCAGTTTCCTTTTGAGTTCAGAAGGGCTTCTATTTAAATTTGCTGCCATAACACATGACAAAGGAAAATCATAGCTCACACTGAACAACAAAACCTCGCTTTCTTTATAGGAAGTATAAACAGAAAGCCCTAAGGCCAGCTGATGCTAATGATTTTCTTTCCAATATATGGAAGTGTCCTAAATAAATAAATAAATCAGTTGTCAATCCTGTGCTTATCGTTGTGTTAATGTCAAACCCATGAAAAGGTTAAGTATGTAATATAGTATGTTCCACTAGCACCGAGGCAATGACAACATTTTTAGTATGAGTTGGAGAAATTATTTCAGACATATATATTGAATATCTACTTGAAGATATCACTTTGCAGCAAATAAAATGTGTTTTGTTCTTGTTAAGTCTGCAATCAAGTCTAGTTCTGTGGTTTAGCAGGCTAACATTCTTATCATTTTAACTTTCTTACTTGGCAGTGGATCAGTCTCTTTTTGCTGCTCACTTTGAGCAGGTAAACTTGCAGGTTTTGATCCTGATGGCATTTGTCTCTGCAATAAATGAGCTGTGGTGTACCTTTTGGCCTGACAAGGAGATTGTGAATCTGGGAGCCTTCCCCTCAGTCAGTGCAGGACCTCAGAGAGGGGCTGATGTTCCTTCACCGCCAATGTCATTACAGACAATGCGGATCCTTAGCAAAATGTTTGAAACACATGCAGAGAACTAAATTAGCCATAGCAAGCACAACCAAAAAACCCTGCCTATAACCCCTTAGAAAAAATACTCAGATGAAAGCTATGGGACTTAATAACTTGAACTTGGATAGAATTATCTGCAGGGTTTTTTTCTGCTTCCTTGCAGGTCATATAAGAAGGGAAAACAGCACTGCACCTTTGATGTAGTTTTAATAAATATTCAAAGTCCCTTCAATTACTGTCTGACTAATTAGTGTGGATGCAAATAAAATGGGGAACATGAATGACTCTCTGGGCTTCCTCAGGGGACCAGACTTTGGAAGTAACAACACTATATTGTATGTGATGCAACTTTGAAAAACAGGAAAAGAGAAAGCTGAGATTAGTAGTCAGCGGAAGCCACCCAAAGACACAACATCGCTAGTATATAGGAGAGTCTCCATTAGTACTGCAACCTTCAACCACTGTGATTTGCCAAACACAGTTTTGGAAATGATACTTCCTTGCTCTTTGTGCCCTGAAGGAAGTCTGTGTGCATTACATTGCTGCCTGTGTGAGTGAATCCTTTATAACAAAATGAAACTGGCCATAAGAAACAGAGAATGTTTTCAATCCAAAACAGCCATGAAGAGACTTACGTTTGTAATAAGAGTTTAATTCCAGGGATTTTATACTTTGATCCAGCAGTTGTCCTGTTGTGACCAGCCTTTTTCTGAGGCATGTAACAATCCTTGTGATTACCCATAGTCCTTCAAAAACAGTGCTTCTCCCAGGAAAACAGGCAGGACTTTGTGGTGGTTGTTTTTAAGCCATTACTGTTGATAGAAATATTTCAGACGGTGTTGGTGAAGAACATTTGAGGGTCTACATGCTGTCTTGAATAAGGCTGGTAGATACCTCCATGGATTCATAGATTACTCATATTCTGTCACTGTAGAGGTCCCAGAAAGCCTTTCATTTATATAGAAGAAGAGATACATTTTGTCTCACTCTATCTCTCAAGCTACCAGTTGGACAACCATGTAATCTTAACCACAACACAGCAGTAAGCTCCTAATCTCATTTTTTTCCAATCGTTAACTCAAAGTTCCCATTGTAGTTGTTACTTCACCTGATTTTGTGGTTGCAAGGATGGTGGTGTGCCAATTTTCTAAGAACTGTATCATCACATACTATATGGATCTGTCCTCTCAGTCTCAGAGAATGAAGTAGCAATGAATCTGGCACTGTGTGGATGCGCAATGATGTCACCATCCTCCAGTGAATCTGAAATGTGCTGGTCTTAGTAATAGTAGAACTTTCCTAAAACTTAAAGATGTGGACAATGGTTTGAGTATATCATGCCTGAGTCACACCAGCTGAAAGACTCGAGGACTGCAGGATGAGGTATAAATCAGAACATGGATGTGAAAGATTCCATTGTCTTTCTGTTTCAGCTTCCTGGTTTGCATGTTATAGTTTCTAGCAGCAGACAGCTGCTTTAGGGGGCATGAATGGGAAATGTTGTTCTTCCTCTGCTCCTGTTCCCATAGATAGGACAGTTTCTGTTGCTGGCTCTTGATATTCACACTGCTGTGAATATCAAGGAGGATGCAGCCCACATCAGTGAAACCATGTGAGTGACAGGGAAATCGGCACAGGAAATAGGATCCTTCTGTTCTGCTATTGCTGGTTAAAAAAGACTCCCATTCTGATTGTCATTCCAGTTGTCCACAGCTTTTTTGATTGATAAGGGGCTATATTTATTATCTGTTGCCTTCTTCTGTGACTCAGCAGCCAGCAGGCTGAGATTCATAAACAAATGTAAAATAACATCAGCAGTTGTCAAATAGGAAAAGACAAAGCTGACAAAGGCATTTTACTTCAATGCTTCTAAGCAGATATTGCAAATAACAGAGTGCACACACACGTGCACATGCACAGAAGAGAATTCAACATGGACCTTTAAAACAATTGCCAGCATCCGTATCTTGGAGAAAGAAAAGTTGCTGCCTGCATCAATATCAACTTGTATTTTAAGTTCAGCTGATCAAAGATGAGCACAGCAGCGGCTGCAGGCAGCTGCAGCAGCTGAGTCCATGAGCCCTCACACTGGGATGGAGCTGACAGGTGGCAGCCAGGCAGGTGGCACCAACACATGTCATCAGCCTTGTAAAAGATCTCAGTAGCACATGGGGATGGTGCATGGCCTTGCAGCGAAGCTAGGCACTTCTTTGTTGTTACAGCTAGTTTCTGCACAGGCAGTACTGAGGAAAGAGGAGTGGATAAAGGCAGGGTGATCAAGGATCACCTAGACACTCACAAGTCTATGGGGCCAGATGGAATTCACTCAAGAGTACTTACAGAGCTGTCAGGAGAGCTCACCAAGCCTCCCTCCATCATTTTTCAACAACCCTGGTCAACAGGGGACGTACCAGATGACTGAGCGGTGGCTAATGTGGCACCTATCTACAAGAAGGGCCAGAAGGAGGATTGTAGGAATTATAAGTCTGTCAGCTTGACTTCGGTACCAGGAAAGATAATGGAAATGATCATCTTGAGTAAGCTCTCACAGCAATTACAGGGCAGCCAAGGGATCAGGGCCAGCCAGCATGGGTTTATGAAAGGGAGGTCTTGCTTAACCAACCTGATCTCTTTCTATGACCATATGATTCGCCTTTTGGCAAGTAAGGCCTTTGACACAGTCT
>WEIS01044768.1:21239-40110 GCA_013389965.1 Todus mexicanus
AGGCACTGGAACAGCCTTCCCAGGGAGGTGATTGAGTCACCATCCCAGGAGGTATTTAAGAAAGGTGTAGACATGGTGCTTCAGGACATGCTCTAGAGACAGGCATGTAGGGGGTTGTTTTGTGTTTTTTGAACTTGTGTTTGATCAGGGTATTTAGGTTTCTGTTGTTGTGGGTGTGGTTGGACTTGATCATCTAGAAGGTCCTTTCCAACCATGAATATTCTGTGATTCTGTGAAAGGATCTCTAACTGTGCCACTCTGTAATCACTGAGCTCCTGTCAACGACCAAGTCACCCATGTTGTCCACATATATGCTTGCCCACCAGTGTTAAGCTCAGGGGAAATCATATGCCAGGCTTTTCTGGAGCAGCACTAGAAGCACGGCTGCACATCCTGCCCTATGAATCACCTTGCACAGTCAAAAAAATCCAGTAAATTCCTCATCAGCACCTGTTAATTTTCTTTATGTTTCTCCAGTTTCCTATGTGACTCAGAGAATCAAGAAGCTAATTCTTCCCATAGACAGCTTTATGTTATAATCAGGTCTCTTGTTTGTTATTTCCTTATCTGATCAGCTCACCAATTATTTTCTCTTGTACAGAAGGATGAGTAAATGAGGACCACTCAGACGAGAATTGATCACAGTTTGTTCCTCAAGCAGAACCCAAATGAAAACTTTTTTCAGAGGTTCAGTGGATGATATCCAGCATTAAAGATAGGTGCTCACATGTCTTTTCCTCCATGCCACAGCTCTAACCAGAAAGAAAAAGGGTCTGAAACACAGCAAGGAAGATTTTTCACTATAGGCTTATATTCCTTCACCTATACTTCTCTTTCTGCCTCTCCTAGATCCCCTTGATCAAGAATCTCTTGATCTTTCAGTTCTGAAAGTCATCTCACCAAGTTTCAAACAAATCTAATCATTCATAACTTGTCACTTCAAGAAATGTGTTGAGTTCCTTTTGTATGTTTCTGATCGTCTTTACAGATATGTTTAAGAGCTTCCCTATGTTAACACCCCTACTTTTCACCTTGGTTCAGAAGATTCTCTTTTCTTTTCAAAATCAAATGCCAGATTTTATTTTATTTTTTTTGATCTCAGGAGTGAAAGCAACTTTTACTTCTGTTTTTTGAATAGCTGGGAGGAACTACTGTCAGTTTTGAAGCTTCCAGCTCACAGTATTTTCTGCTTGAACAGAAGTTTAAGAGTAGCCAAAGCATGTATTTTTTGCCTTAGATAATATGTCACTTCTCTGAGGGCAAGAGGCTCAACAGGTAAATTGACATGGATTTTACTGAAATCAGCTATCTAAGTCACACCAGCTGAGACTCTGGTTTGAGGAATCAAAAGCAATTCTCTCTGGAAAGTAAGTACAGTCACCAATTGACTTTAAGTTACTTTTCTTGTCAGTGTGCACTTTCAGTTTGAGGATGTCAAAGACTGTTTTCCTCTATCTCCTCCATACTTTTTTTTTTGGTCCTCTTTGTGCTATTTGGGCGCAAATTCTCCTTCACCCAACATACTCCCTTCTCTTACATCTTGGCTTTCAGACCAGGTGCTGAGCTGATATCTGTATAAAATCTGGCTGACACATCCTGTGGCTATCTTTGAGAACGACTGAGTGGCCTTTTTTTCTGCTCAATCAGTTTTTCATACTTCAGCAACTGTCCTGTTCATTTTTTGAGGACCTTATAGCGCCGCTTCATTTCCTACACAAAATAGCTGCTGCAGTTGAGTCAACTAAAAGGATCCATGCACATTCTCTTCCGTGTTGCCCTTTACTCAGACTTTTTTCCTCCCTACCGCTTCAGCAACTGAGTTAGGTGGTAGAGGATTGCAAGTGCCTACAAATAAACATAAAGTGGTAACTGCACTTCAGCGCATTTTCACTAATGAACAGTGTTCTTCTCTCACGTAGGTGGGAAGGTGTGCATCAGTGCTGCTGCCCGAACAGACTGTTATTGGGAAATGTAGCTTGGCTAAGGGGCAAAGTCCCCAACAAACACTGGAAGTGGGAGGGACTTGAGACTTCTGGAGTGTTGTGATGGCCCTTCAGATCTGAAGTATTTCATGTAGTTTCTTGGTTTACCTGCTCAGGTTTTCAATGAAAAATTGAAATGTTCTGTGGAAAGCAGAACTGTTTCATGAAAAATTTACTGCCACTGAAAGCTTTACTCTCTATGGCAAAACAGTTTGATGTCAAACTTTTCTGTTGGTTCCAATTAGGACAAATGTAGAGCTCTCTCTCTGATATCCCACAGCTCAGAAGGCAACCTAGTTGTTGTCCTGTATCTTCAGTAGCAATAAATGTTTGATCAGATTGTGTGCTCAAGATGTAGGCTTCACAGGAGGGAAACAAGGGTTATTTTGTTGGAAGTCCCCTTGAATTTTCCTCAGAAATGGCATGACCTGCCAGTCTTTAGGCCTGGGATGAAACATTTTCTACTTCCTTGTTTCTTCCTTGGATGTTTATGTTGTGCAAAGCCCTGTTTTTTTTCCCCTCATTTGTTTGAAGGTTTTCAGCCTTATTTCCAATTCTGGCACTGCAGTAGGCATGTTGCTGGTTTGTTTTAAGTGATATTTTAAACTGAGATGGATTAAAGTATTCAAATATCTTTAAGCTCATGCACCTTTAAACAACACACTGTAATAATTATTGAGGAAATATGCTGTAAAAAATAGTTTATCCCAGTTTCAGTGTAAGAGACAAAACTGAGACTGTCAGTTGCCACATGGTCAGCCTCACCTGGAAGGTCACCATAAACTGCCATAGCTGGTTTGGGAAGTTTTAACTGCATATATTTTAGTCTTATTCAGCAGAATACGTGCCTTTCAATCCTCAAGACTTCCTGAGTCTGTGGGCACCTTATCCCTACCTGTCTCCTCTGTTTTCTACCCGAGTACTGGAATATGGGTAACATTTGGTGAAGGTGGCACATAAACCCTGTGGCTGCTTTCATCATGCTGTCAAAGGGAAGGAAATAATCAAAGAGCTGCAGAAAAAAAAACCAAATGGCCTAATAGCTGTTGAAGCAGGAGGTTCCAACTCACTGGAGCTCAGCTTATTATAGGCCATATGCCTGAGTGGCTCCTCTCACCCAGTGCTGCACCTGGCTATGGAAACAAGTGTGAAAGTGCCTGTGGTTTATCAGGCCTGATTTGCTCTAACTATGTGCAACTGCAGAGAATCTGAAGAGGCTGCAGACCAAATAGGAAAGAGAATCCTTTATAAAATACAACATTAATATACAAATTCCTCAAATATTTATGTAAAGATGTTAACTGGAAATAATAATTTGTTTTCTGAGCTCACAGCAGATGCTGTTCTTTTAGTACATAGGCTATATCAATAAATGATGCAGCTTAACACAGGTACAGAAACAAAATTATATGCTCTTCTACTTTATTTTTGAATATCCCGAGGTTGAATTAATAGTTACTCTTGACAGATATCACCAGTACATGCCCTATCAGCTATGTCCAATGTTTGCAGGGCTTGCTGTGTAAATGAGGGACTAAGCACATGACTCAGCTCCTGAATGATGGAAGTGTTAAAGAGACTGAACAACAGAGCTGGCAGAAAAAGGAGAACAGAAAGGGTGGAAGAAGTCCATTTTAAACCTGGCATTTCAGTTATCTTTACTTGACAGAGCTCCTCCCAAGAGCGCTGGGTGTTAGGAAATCTTAATTATCTAACAGAAACAAGTGACCGGCAGCAACCAAAAGTTTGCTCTACAACTGCTGTATTTCCTCTCCTCTCTGAAGAATACTTCTTTTCTCACATGGCTTAGCTGCTTAACAACTTATTCTGGAAGATACGTTCTTTCTAAAGTGGCTTGGCTAGTTTGGGAAAAGCATTCTTATTCCGAGAGATGAGACACACACATTTAGTTATTCTGAAGGAGGTACCCTATTCTAAGTTCATGCCACATCTTTAATTCAAAAGGGTTTCCCTAAAGAGGATGGTGCTTCTTCTCTCACCACCTCTTCCATATTTTTGTGGCCAAATTATACAGTTCTGTGGTGTGTTTCTCCTCCAGACTGGGGTTATGTCACCTGTCTAAAAGCCTTTGCACACATAATTCACAAGACTAGCCGTAATTCAGTACAGCTACGTCAGTCCACCCACATTTTGTAGAAAGGATGACGACAAGCTCTGTTTCATTTCATTTATATTCTCTCTCAATGTGAGAGACTACTGTCCTACCTTTGAAACCTTTCACCTTTATTTTCCATGTTGATGGCTCTTACCTACCCTTTTATATTGCCCACTTGAAAGCTTTTTTACTTGAGATGTATCTTGCTTAACAAGTAAGGATGCAATATGTAACTAAAATGAGCTGTGCTGACAGCTCTTGTCTGTCTCTGTTTTGGTTTGAAATGCAGTTACATGAAATGCTGGGAAAGTGTCTAGACATGGTGCAGGGTAGGCATCACATACACACTGTTAGCAGACATTACTGGTGCCTCAGTGCCAGTTGCTGTCCTCCTCCATGTTAGTTCAGAGGAAAAAAGGGTTGCGTGACAATGTTTTCACCTGCATGGGATGGTTTTAACAGCTTTTCTTTCCTTGTGATGATAGCGAAACTAGACATGGAAAGTCTTCTTCTTAGAAATGTTTTAAAAAATATATTGTTGTACCAGTTTTATTAAAATTTGCCATTCTTTGCCTCTATGTTGCATAGGGGTCCATTAATTATCCCACTGTTTCTGAACATACCTCCAAAGAAAAGGGTGACCACCTTTTTCAATAAAACTGCAGATTTACAATTTTCCAACTCAGTGAATTGCTAGTGTTTCAATATATTGAAAGGCCAATGCCAGACTGCACTGCCTCCCTTCGTGGCATTTTACTGGAAAGAGGGTTCTAGAAGGGTACATGAGGAGAGAAAGAAAAAGGATAGAGAAGAAAAAAACAGGGCAGACAGATATGATGACAGGAAAGTCCTGCACAAACAGAAAGGATTAGAGTGCCTGAAGGGAACTAAGGGTCAGAGGTGGCCCTTGGTGCCTCCTCAATCTTCCTCTTGCTCCCAAGTGGGAGTGATGAACATTACTAGGGCCCCAAATAAGGCAAAGATGGTCTCTCCTCAGAGGTATGGCCCAGCACTCTGGCTATGAGATGACAGCCAAGTTGGTTTAAGTGCCTTCTGCCTCCTTGCCCATTGATTTGCTGAGAAGATATCAAGAGAACAAGATACAAATGCTGCATCGTGCCTCAAATACATGTAGACTTGACACAGCCATGCAAAAGTGTTGGATGATTCATGATTACTGTCAGCTCTGCTTGGTTCGGAAGGGAAAAGATCAGCCTATGCAGGATTTTCCTGTTGTTGTCTGCATGTGAATATTTGTTTTCTTCATCAGAGAAATTGTACATTCTTCTGGCAACACGGAAGACAGGAAGAAAAAGAGTGGGAACCAAGGTAAGGTTATTTAAAAGAGAAAATTCGTGGTGATCTAAATTAAAAAATATCAGAAGGAAGAAGAATGGAGAATAGTGACAAAGACAGAGCTTGTGATCCTGGCACATAACTAAGCAACATTTTATGGCTACCCTGCTTGAGTATGACAAACAGCCTTTCTTATAGACACAAAATAATAAAACATCTAGCTCCTAAAATGCAGTCTCTCCTCTCAGTCCTTATGGTAACGTTCATGCTCCTGGCAGCACCTGGGGACTGCTGCCATCAGATGCTGCTGGTGGAAGGAGTGGTACTGCAGTCACCTGGTAACAGCTCAGCTGAGTCCCAGGACACTGGTTTAGAGATGAGAAAGGATGTTGGGTACATGGATCACGTGCCAAGAACAGTGCCTGCTTGTGCGTGGTTTTACACGTAGGTGGACTGGCCCAGGCACATCCCTCCTGCCTGGCAGTGCTGCTGGGTTGGCAGTGCCATGCCCACTGCAAACTCCCCACCACAGACTGCCTCCACCTTTTTCATTAAAAGGGCTGCAGAGACAGGAGAGAGACCCAAAGGCCTTAAAATATTAGCTCCCCCATTTTCTTCAGCTCTCTTTTTTTGAAACGATGTTTCTGTGATAGCAGCCAGGAGGCTTTCTAGGCTCTCCTCTTTCTTTATGGGAAATGTTACTAGAAGATCACCCTGGCTTGCAGGTTGTACAAGTTGAATTCTGCTGTGTGTGAGGCTGGAAAAGGAAATGCCCATTTTCCCTAGGCAAAGGTTTCTGAGAGCCTCTAAAGGAAGTCCTACTGTTGAAATAGCATCCTTCCCTTTCTCCTCTTCCCATCATTGTCCTTCTTTTTCCTAACATGCCACACTGCACCCACGAAAGTCCGTTCATATCTGTGCCAAGTTGTACTTGATGAAGACTTTTTTGTTTACTTTGTATTTGGGATTTAGAAGACCTAGATGCTAATCTTACTTGGAGTGTGAACTTTCTTATGATTTTGGCATGTAGGGTGGGAATGATGTTGCCTCATCACAGATGACTACACTGTACATCTGAGATGGTCACTTCTGTCTCCCTCCAGAAGCTAGAAATGAAGAGGAATGACATATCAAGAATGTAGTGCATCAGATTTTATTTCTATCTTGGGATGAAATAAATATCCCCAAAAGGGAACAGCTTCTTTCTGACCACCTCAGGGTGGTCATGTTTTCAGTGGGCGTCTATATTGAATTGTACCTGCAGCCCATCTTGTGTTTTAGTTTATATTTTATAATGCAAAGGTGGCACAGTTTTTTTGTTCTGCAGAGATGTTGTGAAATGTAAATCCAATCATGTTTGTGTGGCATCTACATGGGGAGGTGAGAACAGCATGGGAATGCCTATCAAACTGTGAATATGATGAGCTGCCCTCCCAGAGGCTGTCAGGGAGGAGTTCCTCTCACTGTGGCACCTCTGTTCAATACCACATTCAGGAGAAACTCAGGGAGTAATCTCCATGGCCTCATCGTCCTTACCTGTTCATAACACCCATAGGTCATGAAGTAGATGGTTCTTTGTGGCAAAGACAACACTGGAACCTCAGCCTTTCTGTATGCTGAGTTTCTCAAGAGAAGTCCCAGTTATATGCTGGCAGAAAGTAGAGATACTGTGAAATTATTCACAAGGGAGACAATGGAAAGGGAGCTTGATGTAAAATGTCTTTTTGATTCCTTTTTATTGAAATTACTTCATTTTGATTATATTTATCTCTATCACACACAAAATCTAGGGTTCCAGCAAAACTATATATATTTTCAGTTAATGTTATAAGGAGGTTTTAATTTTGAAAAAACCCCCAATATTTTCACTGAAATTTTTTCTTTAAAAAAAATTGCTTGTCCCAATACAAGGAAGTTGCACTGAAATCTTTTCTTCTTTCACATGACACATTAAGAAATTAGCTTTGCTACTTGCTTGGGTAGGATCAGGAGTTCATTCAAATAACTGAGCATGCCTATATGGATATTATATTTTGCTCTGAAGCCTTGTTCATGAAAGTCATCCTGTTGGCTATATTCTTCTTTATTAAGATTCTAGCCTTACTTTATCCTAATTTTTGAAATTTTTAATTAGCCACAGTTCTCTGTTCCCACATTCTTGTGATAAACACAGCAATAAATAGTTGTTTACAATGCACAAAAATGTATCGCAAAAAAACTAATGCAAGGCTGGGGCTCTGCTGATGTTTGCTTACATTGCTGTGGAAGAATATACATGCTTATTATGAAAACTCACCTTCAGAAAATGATAACTGTTTGAAACTTGCAGATACAAGCCAAATATATTTCTTCAATCCATTTCAGTATATTTGCCAAATACGTTAACGAGTATACTCTCCTGAATTACTCAGGTGGATTTGAAAGAATGTTTTCCCTCTCTCTTCCTCCTACGGGTGAACACACACACACTTACACACATGTGCACACACTCACATGCAAGTGTGAGTGCACAGAAATTCCACCAAGTTTTTTAATCAGTGTCAGGCTTCACAGCTCAAAGTTATTTTTTGTGCAAGGAGATTAGGACTTTGATCGACATTCTATAGCATATGGAGAATGTGAAGTACAATAAAGCATGCAAAAGACTGGAGACCACATGAAAGTACATCAGCAGCTAATTGCTATGTATACCATACAGCTGCAAATGAAGCACAGCAAGACACCAAGAGACATGAACAGATTCCATTACACAGGATTATAGTGATGGTCTGAGAACAAAAGCAGAAACTGAGACTTAAAAGAAAAATAAAAAAAGAACAGTTGGAAGTCCTATGGAGTTTTGACAATTTTGTAGCTGGAAGGGTCTTCCTGTAACTCTTTCACATGGCAGAGCTGCATCTCCTTCAGGCTGAAAACAAAGATTCCTGTCTGCTTTCACAACTCAGACTGGGAGCCGTGATAAGTGTTTACCTGCTGCAGGGTCCTCCATATTTTTTCATAGTTACTGTGCATTGGAAGAGTACAAGGTGGAAGGGAGCTGAAGCTGGGCACTGGTATAGAGCTGGGCGCTGGGCACAAAGAGATTCTTCATGCTTTTTGTATCCTCACAGCAGTCAAAATATCAGTTCCTTCATGTTTTGCAGCATACATGGGGTGGTCCTGCCCACTCCTCATGAGGCATCATGGGAGGCAGTGGAGCTATAGATCTTTGGGCTACACACAGCCCAGTGATCCAAGGCTGACACTGTCCTTTCAGAAGTGGCTGTGGCTGGTCCTAAGACACTCTTTCCAGCCTTCCTACAGTCTATGAGAGCCAATTCTTAAACCTTTGGACATCTGGACATTATCCTAATGGGGCTCCATCTTGCTCAGTTAAAGAGACTTAGTTGGTTTATTTCAATTATGTGTAAGGCCCTGCTGTAATCTGATTTCTTATGGAGGTGCTATGTATGTGTCCTTAGGTAAAGTGAAGAACATGATTAGGCAATTATATTAGTACACAAACTAAAGTAGTATCAGTTTCCTCACAAGTGGAGGCTGCTCTGCAATGCACTTGCATAGCAGAGCGGTCCAGATATTCTCATGTGGGAGGAAAGTAGAGAAGCTCTTTAAAGGATCATCAGATAAACTAATCTTGTTTAACTTTTCGAGGATGACCAATATTGAAGATGAACACTTGTCAGAGAGAGACACAATTACTTTTCCTAAATATACAATTTACAATATTGGTGATTTTTAGGGTGTTGGTTTGTTTTTTCCCACAGTTGAAAATGGTTATTTCTCAAAAATGTGACTAATTAAGTCATTTCCAATCCCCCATCTCCCTTCCATATACAGCAAAACATACTGCATTTCCAAACAGGAAAAATAATTAGCATCCTAAAAATGAACTCTAGGTTGCTTTGAAGAATTCCTAAGTCTCCTGTCCTGCAGCCTTACTGAGATATGTGTATTGTTTCTGGCATGCTGTGTGTTTTACTGCCTTGTTCAGAAATGCAAGCACCTTATATAGAGAGAGTACCAGGAGGTTAAATAACTTTTCTGTTTGGAAGATTACTTTTATATTGAAAATATTTTTGACCCCATAGAAATAAGAAGTATTTATTTTATGCTTTTAAAGCATGCTCAAAAGTTAGCATCATAAAATATAACACAGTTTTGTTTTGTCTCCTAAGGCTGTTGCACACTGCACAATCCTTTTTCACAATGCAGCACCATGTGGCCTCAGCCCACCATAGACTTTCTTGGTTCAGATCCTGCAACCAGACTTTGAGCAAAATACATGCTCCTCTGCATGTGCCATTTAGCACCCATGGTGGCTGAGTGCTCAGACTCCTCATCAGGATTAAATTATACTGTATTTCTGCAAACACTTCTTCAGAGCCTAGAGGTTGTCACTTCACAGCAGGGAGGCTAGTCACACAGTGAGATGCTATTTGAGGTGACTATGAATGGCAGAAATGACTCTGAGTAAGTATCAGCCAGTGAACCATAATAGCTCATAAGCTAATGTATGCATCATACACAGCAGAAGGGACCTACAGGTGCTACAAATTCCTCATAAGGCTTTGGAGTAGTTGATAGGATCTCAGAAATATATTTAGGGCAACCAAGATTTGAATCTGCCTCCAATTTGGTGGGGAAGCAGATGCTAGTTCCTGACTCAGTGGATGGCAGTGAAGGGGTTTCTCAAGGAATCAGACAAAATTACCACTCATTTGTAATTATATAATAATTACAATATAATAATTAAATATATATTTATAGGTCTTAAGTAACATAAAGTAGTAAATTACATTTCCAAGCTCCTGTGGATATAATTTCAATACAATTTAAAGGATGTGAACCAAAAATATGAGCCGGGTTTCTCTTTTTCTTTTTTTCCCCAGTACAAATGTGGCTCTGTGGGCAGCTCTTACATGGCTGCAAGTTAAATTTTGTGTCTCTTTGGAGTAAGACGGAAATTTCTTTGCAGTTGTGTCTTGTGCAGATGGGGTGTCTGTAAAAATCTTTACTCATTCATGTTAGTCACAGAAGTTATAACTGCGTTACTGGAAGACTGAACAGAGGCAGATTGCTGATGGTTTTAGGTAATGCTATCTCCTCTTCACATTTATTGTCATATCAGACAAGACATTGGTGTCACATAGAGATTTGCTAATAACATGCAAAAGGATTTTCTTTCTGGGAGACTCTGGGTTTAGATAACTGAAATCTATCTTTTTAGATTTTATGTTGGTTGGATCGTATTAAACATTTCCTACTAATTGTTAACACATCTCATTCTAGAATACTGATTATTATCCCTTCTCCTTTTCCCACACTAAACTTTATAAATTTTTTGAACTACATTGTAGAATTTAATACTTCTGCTCTTTCAGCAGGTGGGTTACAGCTATGATTATATTTTCTGTTTACATTTTTTTTATGCTGCTAAGCAAAGTTAGTAAGTTTGATGAACTCTTACTCCATTTACAGGAAGAGGAGCTGATTCAGCCCAGTACAACTGGTTTACAAAGCTGAAAGGGGCCTCCTCCACTGTGGCGATCACATGTTTGTGCACTCCCTCATTCACAAAATGGAGAAGTGGTCAAAATGGAGAAGAGGATGATGACAATCTGTGAAGGCAGATCAGGACAAAGATAGCAAAGTGGAGTCATTACAAGTCAAGACACCTAAAATCTTTTACATCAATCTTACCTTAATGTACCAGCATCCCGGTGCTCCTGCTTTGACCTGCATCAACGTATATTGATCTGGGGGCTGGGAAAGTCATCTGACATCAGCACACGTAAAATGTTAAGCTCTCTCAATTTTCATCACATTTATAAGACATTTTAATGTCCTCCCTTTCAACTGTAGATTTACTGGGGAGGTAAAGGGGTCATTAACACTTCCCTTCCTCCACCACCATTAACACAGGCCAACCCAGCAAGGACTGGTGTTGTTGGGTTCTATGACTTCTTTAACTTACATGCTTGATTTATATTTTTTTTTATTTCAGCCAAGTCTTCATCATCCTACTTTTTTAATGGTATTTGAAGTTTATAAGTTGTCTTTCATCTAAATATAATCAGTTTAAAGCTCCACTAAAAGACTTTACTCTTTCCAGCCCTTTTGGAGATCCTAGAGGGGAAGAAAGGACGTTTACCCACCACCATCTTGTTTCCTATTGCAAGGACCAGAGCCACAACGGAGAAGCTGTTTTACCCTGCTGCAGCAATGGCTATACATCACACTGTGCGCACTAGAGAGGGTCAAGGTCATGATTAGGCAGCCTCTTGATGTAGATGAACAGAACAGACTAAACTAAAACAGTATAACTGGCACCATCTCAAATGTGGTAAAGCAAGGATGGCTTCTCTACCTGCTTTTGAGGCAGGGTGATTTTCTGACTATGTAGCCATCTTTGAAAATCACTCAGGGAGGCACAGTTTTACACAGACAACTACTCCTCTGTGGGTAAGTAATCTCATTTAGTCGGTCTCATTTTATGGTTAGGTATGTGAACGCAGAAGGATATGACATGTTTTGGATGGGGCACTAAAACTAGTAAAGTGTGTCCTGTGTGTCTGTTCTATTCTGTTTTCTAAAGGGTAGGTTTCTTGGCCTTATAGATGGAAGGTATGAGTTTCAGAGGCCTCCTGGGTATATTGGATCTCTTGCTCTCTGAGAATGGGGAAAAACCCAAACAACACAACCCATGTACATAGATTAGACCAATTCAGAAAGGAAGTGACTCCTGACAGCTACTTTAATGCAAGAGAAGCTGAAATGATGACCATATGATGTGTAGTGAGTACAGTGATACAGGAGAAAATGGCAGATCACTGCAAAGTTAATTATTTAATGACACAAAGCTGGTGATGTAAAAACTGCTATAGGTGGTCAAAGTTGAGTACAGTCAGGCTGGTATAGCATTTTGAACTCCAAATATCAATTTGACATTCTGCATCAAGTTAAATTATATTATTTTTTTTTTTTTCTGCCCTCCCTGAGACTGTCTGGTTTCTTTCTTATTCTTTTTTTCTTTCTTTCTTTCTTTCTTGAGACACAGTGACTTGTTTTTCCCCAGTCTAACCCTTCTGGGACAGACTATACTGAAAAATCTTCAGTTTGCTGCTTTTTTACTCTGCTTTACTTAGCCTCATAAAGTTGCTTTAGAGACAGTCACTTTTTGGTGTATGAGGACAAGATGTCATGAAGCACATAGTAGAACAGTAAGCCCATGCTTTGATCAGTTGCCAGAAATGGCGATAGGGAGAGAGAAAAAGAGGGAGCTCTTAAAATACATATATACAGGAGTAAACAGAAGCGAAATATACCACTGCTCAAAGAAAATATTATATTTCAGGTGAGATGAAAACTACTAGAGTCTTCCTCTAGAGAATACAAGTCCCCCTCCCTCTGACTCACCCAGGGAAACTGGCTACCAGCCCTGTTTAGTGACATACAGAGAATAAAACCTCCTATGTGATCATTATTTTCACCCAAAGCCAGGGTTACCTGACCTTCCATGTAGCTGCAGGCCATTGCCTTATGATCTCATCTTCACAGCTAGCTCAGGCAGAGCTCAGCTCTTCTGCTCCCAAAATGCCCAGCCCTTAGCAGCTGGCTTGGAAAAAAGACTGAGTAGATCCCCAGCAATTTGCTGAGCTGTTCTGGTCACAGTTTGGTGGGGTCCAGCACATGCCTATATACACCCATCACTTGTCTCATACTGAAGTCTCTCATTGAAATCCCTTCTTCACATAAAGCGGATTAGAGGCAAAAACATACATGCCTTTTCCCTGTTTGCTGTCTTTTAAATGTGACCTCTTGCCTCCTGCTCAGGTTTATTTATATACACTGGCACATCGGAAAAGTGACTGTCTATGTAAGTACTGTGCTTTGATTTTAGTGGTTTGTGTAGCATCCAAAAAATATGAATAAAGTACATTTTTAAAATGCTGGAAATTGGCATTACATCTATGTTGTTGCACATTTCAGTTGCCAAGAAAAGAGCAGTTTGGCTGAAAAATCCAACAAAATCTGCTTAGTGGGTCTTCCTTGGCGAGAGCCCACAAAGCAGACTGCTTTCATACAGTACTCCCTTAATCACTGTAAAGAGGTTTCAGAGAGATTAATAATAACTAGTGCAGTTGTTACACCCACACACAGTGACTCAAGACACACCAATGAGGCCCAGAGTCTTTACCTGTGTGGGCCACACAGACAAATGCCAATATTTAGTCCAATAAAGTTGTCTTTCCAGCAGCATGAATTATAATCTTGGAGGTGGATGATGACAGGGCCTGTCAAACAAGCCCCTGTATTGAGACACAGCCCAATACATAACAACATCTCGCTAGAGCCACATTAAAGGCTGCAGTGGAAACCTTTACTTTTCACTTCAATATCAGCAATGTTGATTAAAACCAAGTAATACGTAGTCCCAGCGTCACGCTGCGCTGCACTGGAAGAGGACACAGAGTAATGACCGCCCATTTGATTTAAATGAATTTTCAGATAGTCTTTCCCAAGCCCAGGGCTGAGGCAGCAGGCTGTTAATCAGGCGCGATGCAGGCAGGAGGTGGCCAGACAGTGCCGCAGTAGTGGGGGTGCTGAAGGAGCTTTGAGCTGCTGCTGCTGCTCATGATAAACTCAAGAATGTGGATAGCCCTGGTGCTACTGACTTTCTGGTGGCAGGGTGGACACTCGCCCATGGTTTTGGCTCTTTCTGGCCTTTTATTTAGCTTGTATTTTGTGGGGTTTATGTTACCTCATCCCCTCTTTCTGACATAAAAGATGAGTGATTGTCATTTGATTAGCCTCTCTGGGAAGTGGGAAGCACTCAGGAATACACTGGCCAAGAGTGTTTAATCAGATACAGATTAGCAGAGAATAATAATTCAGTGGCCATTACAGAGCAAGCTGCATCCAGTAATCAGAGTTGACTAATTACAGATTGCTTCCTGCTTCTAGCTCATTTGATGGGAAAATTCCTATTGACTTCAATGGCACCGGATCAAGTTTGATATGCCCAGTGGACTGTGGAAGCCTTGGACTAGCATGCAGTGCAGAAGTGAGCCAACCATAACATTAGCTATGGAAATAAAAGCCTTTCAATAAAAGAACCAGAACTAAATTGAGGACGATTAGGAAGTATTCGAGCTCTTCCTCCTACCTGCAATATGGCAGGAGACCAGGCTCTGAATAAATTAATTTTGTGGCCAAAAGCAAGGAAGGCAAGAAGCCACTTTGGAGAGGAAGAGAAAAGGCAACTCCTGCTTGGCCAGCTTGCTCTCCTTCTGCAACAAGGTGACCTGCTTAGTGGATGAGAGAAAGGCTGTGAATGTTGTCTACCTGGACTTCAGTAAAGTCTTTGATACCATTTCCCACAGCATTCTCCTGGAGAAACTGGTTACTCACAGAAATAGAAATAGAAATAGAAATAAAAGGCGCAGCCTATAGACTTATTTTAATATGCTAGAATGGAAGAACAACTAAATCAGCAAAAAGGTTAGAAAGAGAAAGGGAGTGGGGAGAGAGAAGAGGCTAATATGATCAACAGTACACAGAAGGCAGCATTGCTGTTGTGAGATCAGCAGTCAGTTATGAGATAGAAATAATGACAGATCTACACCAAAGCCACATAAGGTCAGAAAAAACCCACTGTAATGTTTATAGAATACAGCAAGGATCAAAGACTTTACAAGTAAAATAGAAATGGTTGCAATTCCAAACACCAGAAGGATAATTGAAGACCATGGTGGACAGCTGGTAGGACTGGGGCATGCATAGCAAAGAGCGTCTGCTGTTCAGTGCAGTGTAGAATAATAGTGATATAGTGATTTAATGATAACACAACTGTAGAGCAAATTTAGCTTAAAAGTCACTGTTGAAAAATATTAAAAACTAGTGTCACTAAAATGGCGGTAGAGAGCTATGAGGTTTTTTCCCACATGCATTTATATCATCACTTTGGTTTATGTGCAAACTTCTCTTTAAAGGCTGTGAAGAATAAGCTTGAAATACTTACCATATTGCCACATGAATACTACACAGATGTATAATTGCCAGTTGAGTTGAATAACTAAGTTTCCAGCAATGTAAACAGTTTACCTGAGTATATAGTCCGTTTCCTTCCTGTCCCTGAATATCCTTGAACAGTCTATGATATTATCTGCCTTATTCTTCTCTTCAACTTACTCTGAGGATAATTTCCAAATACTATAGATTGTTTGTTACAAGCTTTTTGTAGGTTTTCAAAAAATAATAATAAAAATAAAACTGTTTTGGATGTAATGTGTTAATCACAAGGTATTTCTGTGCCTCTACTGGTTAATTGTGTCTCTGAGAATGTGTTTGGTGCAAATTTCAGGGATTCTGAATCCATTATCAGTAAATACTTAAAATATTGACTGTTTTTGAAGCACATTTTTACCAGGAAATCTTTCTGCCAGAATATTCATAGGAAGACAACATAAAATGGACACCAACACTGTCACAGAATATTTATTTTAAATCCTGAAGAAATCTTTACCAGTTCTTTTCAGATAACTACAATAGTTCATTATTTTCTTCAGCCAAATGGAGTAAAATATCTATTCTAGTTCTGTATTTGAGGACATCAACCAGTCATATTCAAATTATCCTTGCAAATCACTGTAGTGCTTAATTTTTCTTTTTGAAATTTATCTCTGTGCAAAGGAAGACACAGAGTGTAATTTTCATTTGTCCACTCTCTGCCACACATAACAAAGATGCACAGAGGACCTCAGTATCTAAACTTTTATGTGCTCCCCTGCCCTTCTCCCTCCACCATAGGAGGGTGAAGCCCCTACATGTGACATTAGCATTGGGGATGACCTTATAGTGAATGAGATAATGTAGGTAAAATGGTCTTTTCAATACTTGCTGTGCCAACTGGAAAAGCTGTTCTCCTTGATGGTCTGTTAATGCTGCACATCTTACTGCAGGCATGGTGACATGGGATAGCTATGTAGCATGTCTGGCTGCCATTGCCTGAGAGGGGCCTCAGAACCCCTGTATGAGTACAGACCTGTGAGTGGAACTGCACCTGACAGAGCAGTAAGGGTAACCCCCCTGCCAGCACAGTGGGAATGGGAAGGGGTAGTGTATCCACTCCCTGCCTAGTCCACCTTTTGTGTAACCAAAAATAAATGAACTCACATGTTGTGCTGTCAATTCCAGGCTTCCCTTCTATCTTAGAATTAATGGTGTGCATATTCCTTTGCAGCAAATGCTATCCTGGAAATTAATGCTTAGGAGAGTCCACACAGTGCTGGAGCTCAGAGAGTCAGAGATATCCTTCTGTTTATCACTGTAAGACAGGATTTAAATACTCACTCTGAGATTCCCACTTCCAACCCTTCCTGACCCAACTTGGAGCTGGCAGATACTTAAAATAGGACAAATATGTCAGTGCTGACCCCAGGGATTATACAGAGACTGGTCTTGATTTGCAGGTTTTGGATGTAGAACTGTGGTGAAATGGTAGCAGTAATACGTGCTTAAGGGTCCTATTAACTCTACTTTATACAGACCATATACATGTGATGGTATAAATGGCAATGACTGCACTTCCTTTTACCCCCTAGCTATAACCCTAGTTGGGTTATTCATCCTGCCATAATTTTCCTCAGCATCAAAGCACATCTGCTGCTCTTGTCTTCCCTTGCCATGACCAGTCCTTCAATTTTCTGGAAGGAATCCCCATCTGTCATTAGGAAACAAGAGGCAAAGCACCAAACTGTCTAATGATTCACATTGGCTAGCCTGGCTGAGAGTATAAACCTGTGAACAGGGCTGCTGAGCTGAGGTAGACCTGTTTTTGAAAGTAACCACAAGATCCACACTTTAGACTTGTCAGTCTGCACCACTACCCAATATTACAATAAATAAATCATGATATTATAAATCAAACCCAGCTCTCAAGTTTGCCCAGGATGGTGCCAGCCTGTGTCTGACGCACACACAAGGGGACAGCAAGCCACAGGATGGTGAACTGAGCAACTGGTGATAAATGGTACTGCAAACACACTCAGCAATCCTAAGCAGGACAACAATTCAGAGTATGTTCAGAAAACAGAATAAGACAGAAAAACAGCCCAGAAGTACATGTTTCTCTTTGTTGTGTTTTTTGTTTTATTTTTCCTGGTTGAAACTTTTCCACAAACTCCTGAGCCCAGCTTCCTGGGAAGACGACATACATCTTGTAGAGCATAGGTAGCAGTGCGAACAGCACGGGCCAGATGATGTTCTTCAATGTGTTGACCCACATTTGTTCATCTGCCCCTTTTCTACCTCTCCTGGTCTAAGAGGCTCTTCTCCTGGCATCAGCTGCTTTGACTCAAATAGTTACTTTATTTATAACCTACACAGCTTGATTATTTTAGGAATCGGAGGAAGCTATTTCTTCACTGTGTACAGCTTTGGAGGAACTACTTGCAAAAGGAGGCAGAGTTGAACTTACACACAGGAGAACTGAGATGCCAGTGCATGTGAGGGTATAACCTTGACTTTTTATTTGTGAAAATCCAGAGGAAGAGTAGAGAACTCTGAGGGTCTTAGCTAAATAAAGAATCCAGGCCTATTAGCTACCTTCAAATTGTTTAAGGGGACAAACAAACTAAAAAAAAATTGCAACCTAAAAAGTCATTGTTTCAAAATCTCTGGAGATTAACCAGTTGTCAGACAACACTGTGGCAAATCATTCCTCTTACCTAAAGCACAGAATCTAAAGAGATTGGCAAGCCTACAGAGCTGCAAAAGTATGTCAGTCGAGATGGACTGAGTCCACAAGCTCAGTCAATTGGGTGATACTCTTTCTGCGGTGTAAAGCACTCTTCCTGTCCTCTCAATGATATTATAGAAAAATAAATAAATAAATTACAGTGGGCTTGTGTATTGAGATCTTCAGGAAAAAATTGTCTGCTGGTTCTGCTGGTGTCACTTTTTGGTGACCCAAGTTATCACAGCACTAAAACTCACTGCAAAATTCAACAATGCGGAAGCAACAAGTGCCTACTGTTATAGGCACAGCTTCTGACCCTTTTTTGACCCATATACTGCTTTTCAAAATAAATCAGCAGGATCAGAACATGACTCAAAATTTGAAACTTTGTTGTACTTTTGAAGCATAAATCCTAGTGAAAAAATAAGCTGATAAGGAACACACTGTTAGGTACTTTCAGGCTCTTATTCTTTTTAGTCTAATAGTCTGCTAATCACTAACCAGGACTTTTAGGGGACCCTAAATTTTAGAAATAGAGTTTGCTATTTTGGTCTATTCCCCTAGATGAAAGATATTTCTATAGCAGCTATTCTTAGAAGCATTTATGGGAGAGAGGGAGGGAGTGAACCACCAGTAGCGAAGTGACTCACCACAGCACTACTAATTGCCAACAAAAAACCATCTTTTGCTTTGCAGATTAGGGTATCAGCTGCAGAAAGAAATCCTATATATTTGAGA
>WEIS01044776.1:0-11758 GCA_013389965.1 Todus mexicanus
GGGGGTCCTGGGGGGTGTGGTGGTGCCGGGGGGTGTCCCTGTGGCACTGCCGTGCTTCAAACTTCCCAAACGAGGCGGAGAAGCGAAAACCGAGAGGAGCCCGCGGAGGCTGCTCTGGCCCACGGTTCCCGTTCCCGGTTCCCGGGGCGAGGCCGAGAGGGGTGGGGGCAGGGATAGGACCGCTCGAGTCCGCGATTTCGGGTGGACTTTGTCCCGAGCCGGGCGGGTTTGCAAAGGGAAGCGGCTCTTAAGGGCTGCCCGTCCTGGCTCTGCCCCCACCCCCAGCACCGGAATCGGCACCGGGACCTGCACCGGCACCGGGAGGGCTACTGAGCCCCACTGCTGGCGTGTAGGAACCTTGACTATAGGTAACCTTAGCTTAAAGGTTTCCTTAGCTTAAAGGTTTCCTTAACCTATAGGTATCCTTAACCTATAGGTATCCTTAACCTATTGGTTTCCTTAACCTATACGTTAAGGATAACCTATTAATCTATAGGTTAAGGATAACCTATACATTCAAAATTTGTGAAAAACAAACCTCATTGCGTAAGTAAATTAAGACGAATCCCACCTAACAATAATAATAGTAATAATAATAAAGTGATTACCTGTAGCGCGCTTAACAGTGTTCCCTGCCTTGCTCTGGAAACTGAAATAAGCGTCTTAAAAGTATAAAAGAGATTAAAATGTAAACCCGGCGTAAAGACGACTCCGCATTGCAGGAGTTATCAGCGAGTCGTTTTAACGAGGTTTTAAGTTTTTACCGTCGTCGTGTTTGGAGGAGGTTGGAGAAGGAAAATGAGAGCGGTGCGCTGCTGAGCTGGGGCACCCTCCCCCTCCTGCCGCTCCTTTTTGGGGAGCCGTTGGCTGTGCCCACCTTTGTACCTCTTCCGTGGGAAAGGGAGAAGGTGTCTTCATAGGATCTCCTGCAGCTTTTCCTCTACACACAGCAAGAAGCCGAGAACCAGACCTGGACAACGTGGATGCCAAAAGTTCCTCTTGCTTCCTGGGTCGTTTGGCTCCTGCGGATCCAGGCGCCCAGGCTGGCGCTGTGGCTGCGACGGCTGCTGAAGCCACAGAAATATTGCTGGTTTCTCCACAGGATGTCTGAAACTCTTCCACGACGCGGCGTTCACGTCTGGCCTACTCGATCTCCCCTGGGTTTGGGGGGGAAAGTACCTTTTTGGGAGCAGGGAAAGCTTGGGGATGGAGAGGCGTCACCTCCGGGCCCATGCGGAGAGAGGTCACGCTGTCCTGTGCTTGCAACTGAAAAAAAACGTGTTGAAAAGCTGATGGCACGTGATGGTGCGGCAGAACACGCTCCCCGCTCTTCACGGTGGGCTTCCATGAAGTTAGAAACAGCAAGTGGAAATAGCATTTAAAAAAAAAAACAACCCCCAAACACGCAGCCCAGCAGCTTTGATGCAGCACATGCCCCGTGCACACCAAATTTGCTCCGTTTTTACGATCGTTCTATTTTTAATGCGCGTATTTCTCAGCTTTGTGAAAAAAACACAAAAAAATAACCCACCCAACCTACACAGAGGTGTCCTCCCGAGTTACTAAATGTAACCGGTTTCAGTTTTCTCTTGCAGTATGTTGACAGACTGGAGAGTAAACAGCCTACAAACACTGGCAGGGCTGTCTTCCTGCGTGCATCGTTTAACTGCGCCTTGAACCCGGCAGCCAGGCACCCCGGCGTAGCGTAAACTTGCCTGGAACTCCCCTCGCTTTCAAAGATTTTAAGTTCTCCAAGATTTAGGGGCAGGAGAAACTCATTCTGAGACCAACTAACTGCCAGCAGCCTCACTGCTGCCTCTAGAAGTTGTTTCAGTTTCTCGTTGAGCAGAAATCAGATCGCAAAGCTTCCGAGCATGAAAAGAGTCGAAAGAATATTGTGGTGACAGGGTAAGATGGTCAAAGAAATGCAGAGAAAAAAAAAAAAGTAGTGTATTAGGGTGGCACCAGCAAGAAGGGGGACACGGGTAGGTACTTAGTCAAACGTTTGTTTCAAGGGGAAAAAAAAAAACAAGCCTCAGTCTCCAGTGCGTGCCTCTGACTGGAGGCACAGAACCGCCTCTTCGGGTCCCATAAATCATCCTCGGGCCGTGGCCTATGCAATCAGCTGGTTTACTACTGGGGTGATGAAAATGCGGAGGGAGGAAGGGAGGGAGAGAGTCTCCCAATGTTCAGAAGAAGCTGAATCCGCAAACAGCACTTTGGCGGAGCCTGGAGAATCGCAGCAACAATAGGAAATGGAGAAAGGCTGCAGGGGTTTCACCGCTGTGAGGTGGGACGCGGCCCAGGTGTCACACACGGCAGTACCAGACGTGGATAGAATACGTCACTGCGTAGCTGCTGAGTAGGAGAAAGTTCTGAAACCTTAACTCGTGCTTCAGCCGTAACTCCCCGAGTTATCACCGAGCGCTTTGCAGCTCCGTTGGAGAGCGAGGAGAAGCAGCGACATGTCAGTCTTTGTGTCAACCTCCTTGATAATTAAAGTAGCCAAGATGATGGCCAGAGATGAAAATTCCCTTGTAGCCACACCCCAGCCTTTGGAGGCAGCCATTTGGCTGGCAGATCAGGAAGAATTTGCATGAAGGGCTGCAAATTTCAATAGCAGCGGCAGAGCGAGGGTATGCGTACCAACAAAAACCCCAGGGAATTGCTACGCTTCACCCAATCAGGGAACCTGTCGAGGTGGGGACAGTTTGCACGAAGCTGAGCAGGTCACTGTGCAGGACGGGGGTGATTACACAGAGATGAGTTAACGTGCTCTGTCAGAAACACGGCGCCAAGGTTACCGTGTGGCGTTTACATCTGTTTTCAAACATCGGTGTTCCAAAATGCAAATGATTCAGGATCCCATGAAATTCAGGGGAAGGTGATTTAATCAGTAGGCTTGGAAGAACCAGCATCTGTTTTAACTGGGGGTGAAATGGTATCTGAAGGTCTAGACGTTGTCATTTTGGAAGGCAGCAGATGACGCCTCACGGAGCCGAGTCCCCCCACGCGCTGTGCACGGGAAGGCCCCAGCGGCCTCTGCCTCGCTTCTGACAAGCCCGGCCAGGTTCTCTGGCTCGTTGTGAGAGCTGCTGATGCTGAGGATGGTACAGAGAGAGCTCAGAGCGACCTGCCCCGCCGGAGAAGAGCTCTGTGAAGTACATCTGCTCGCTCACCTGCTCGGCACCGTGAGGGTCCAAACCGCGCATCAGTTCCGACAGAAAGTGCCTGTGCTCGTGCCATAGCCTCCGGCTGGCTGCTCGCTTTGATGGAGGAACTCACAGCTCCCAAGGAAGTTCTGTGCAGATGGACCCAACTTCACATCTCACGGCCTTTCTTTTACTTCTCCTCGTGCACGGGGAGATGTGAAACTGCCCTGGGAGCGCAGCTGCACCAGCTACTGGGAGCAGCCGCTCTCCGAGCGCTTCAAGCTCAGCTCTCGGGATGCCATTTTGCGGCCTCAGACGAGCTAAAGCATCACGTTTTGTCCCATGATTGGCGGGAAGCGGCTCCGAAATCGCACAACCCTGCCGCACGCTCACCTTTTATTCATCTCTGAACATCACTTCAGCCAAATGAAGCGAAAAAAGCCCAAATGGTTTCTTTTTCTTTCGCGAGTGAAAGTTTTACTCAAAGTTTCTCAAAAATCAGGCAGCAGTGGAAGCCCCGCAAGGCTGCGAGGGTGAAGCGGCTGAAGGGGCACAGACAATCGTGATGTTCCCTATGCTAAAGGAAAATAATATTCTGTTCTTGGAAGCAATCGTTCCCCATTGAATAAAGCCGAAATACGGAGAGCACGCGGATTTGGGTTCGTACCAGGAAGCGGTAGCCTCATATCAGCAAGAACAACCTTAACGATTGCAGCTGAAAAGCGTTAGAAACACAAGTGCTACAAGGAGCCACCCTGTGGCACCAGCAGGCTAAGGGAACAGAGGGCAAGCCGGAGTAGACACTTGTGTGGGTTGGTTGGTTGGTTGTTTTTTCTTTAAATTCAAGCCAGCTGGAGTGACAAAAGCTGGAACGGGCCCAAACAGCCACTTCTGTGGCAGGTAACTCCTTAACTGAGGAACTGAACCGAAAAGCAGAAAGGGGCGGCGAGCTCCGGCAGCTCCTGGCCACGCGCCGCTCACCTGCCAGGCCTCAGAGGGACAAAGTTCTCCTAGAGAAGTTGGGGTTCCCCGTTGCCTCGCCCTCAGGAATCCCACAACAGTGAGAAGAATTAATGCTGCTCCCCAAAGTCGTTCTGTTCCATGGAAATTTATCCAGTAATATATCTCTCGGAACAAGGCTGACAACACACAGCTCTCCCAAGGAGAACTTAAGGATGGAACCAAAGGATTTAAGGGGGGAACAGGTGTAAATCCCACCTGAGGCAGAGCACCGGGGTGCGTGGGGACATACACAGAGCTGTGGGCGGCTGCCCCAAACCTGCCTGTGCTCTCCCACTCCAGCCTCTGCGAAACGCCGCCTGGGTGCGGCCACTCACCCGGGATGACCCGGGCAGCTGGCAGGCAGCACCCGCTGGAGTGCCCGCGGCACTGAGGTGACAAACAACCCAGACTCACCGCTTAATTGACCCAGGTAAGCACCAGGGACGCTTACCTTGCCATCTGAATCCTGATTGAACAGGCCAGCACTCGACTGCTCACCTCAGCCCTCCCAGTTGCCATTCCTAGTGGAGACGAGGCCACCTCTTTAACAGGGACAGTGGCGAGCTCTCCTAAAAACAGAGAAACACCGGGGAACTGACCTACTCCACAACACCCCCGCTCGTGAGGACGTTCACTCTTGGACTGTGACACAAACTGAGAGTTTCACAGTTGGTTTTGTTTTTGCTGTGCAGCAGCAGCACTCAGGACTCCCCTTTCCATCTTTGACAGCTCAGTAGAACATGCCTCTTCTTATATGGAGAGACACAGCTATCGCAGCGCTGACGATTCCTGACCTTTGTCCTTCATAAATGGAAGGCATCATATCTGCGAGTGAAGTCACACACCCGACAAAACTATCAGCTGACATGAAAATACGGCAGCTCGTCTGCTTAGCAACACAAGCTGCCACCACCATCACTTCCTTCTTCAACACAAAGTTCAGTCGGCGGGCTCCACCCTGACTCAGAGCCGCCTGTAAAATTGGATCTGACTCGCCCGAGAGGTCACGTCTCCTCCTCGCTGTGAGCCGGACTTTCCACAGCAGCTACATTTCACTGGAACTTCCCAACGTGCAACCCGGGGAGGCAGGGAGGGAGGCAGGGAGGGAAACACTACTGCAGTCACCGAGTTCACCTGTCGAGGAAGAAGCAAGGCACAGACTTCTCATGTTTTCATTCTGTTCTCTCCTTCAAGACATGATTTTTTTTTTTTTCCCGGAGCAGGTTCTGAAAACCTCATTCCTTCTGCAGACTGGGGAGCGAGCGCGATCCGTCACGATTCCCTCCTGGGTTTGCACACAGGCAGGGAGCACCCAGGTGTGACGTTCTCGGGCACAGTCAGAAATACCGACGTGTGCTGTCACGTCGAGAGGCAATTAAAAACCCAGGGCCAAACGCACATTTATAATACCCTTGAAAAAATAATTATAAACTTGCTATTTTTCTTCACTGAGAAAAAGATGCTTGTTCCTTCAAACTGTCACACTACAAATGCAGTTAAGGAACTCCTTAAACATGTCAAGTTTTACAACTTTTCTGTGTATTTTTTGGTGAACGCTTCACAAAATAGCAAGTCAGCAACAATTACCCCCCAACATGCCCCTCACATTTACTCCTGTAGTTGAGTTAGACGTGGTTTATCTCTGATTCTTTCTTTTTCTGTTCTGAAAGAGGATCAACTAATAGGATGATACTGTGCTCTCATTAAACTCAGGTCTGTTCCCCTCCCCGCTCGCTAAACTTCTAGGAAGAGGACTGAGAGGGATCTGAAGAGACCATCTGGTCCCTCCCGGACGCACAAAGACAGGATAAAGTAGCCCCAGACAATCCCCAGCAGATGTTTGTCTAACCTGTTCTTAGAAAACCTCCATGAAGCAGATACCCGAACTTCCTAAGTAGCTTCTTCTGGTATTTCACTGAAATGATGATTTAAAAGTTGCTGTTTCATTTCCCCCCACTCTCCTAATATCCAGCCTGAGATATTTTTCCCTCAGTTCAGATCCAATTTATTTATGTCATCTTTCCCTCCGCGTTCAAAAACAGTTGATCAAACCTCTTCGAACCTTTTACGCATTGGAAAGATGTATCTAACTCCCTCTAAAAATTGTTTTTCAGGCTCAACATCCTCCCTTCCTTCACCATTTCCTGTATCTCGTTTCTTCTTGCCCTGTCCTGTGCTTTATCCATGAAATAACGAAACCAAAGGCAGAGACGCAGCTGAGGTCTCACCGGCACTTACTGGAGTCATCTTTACATCTTCCTCTGTGACTTACATATGCCACCTATTGATAAATCCTAAGAGAGCATTGTGGTTTGCAGAAGCATTGCATCGGCCGCTGCTGCTGCTGCCTTAGTGATTCTCTACAACCCTCTACCTCGATTTCGCCAAGATATTGAGGTTTGTTTTCCCTTCTACATTGATTAAGTTCATGGTGATTTCTGAACCGATATCCATAATGATCAGCATCCTCACATCCAATAGAATAGAATAGAATAGATTATAATATAATCCATATTATTCTTTGGTCGCCATTCTCCCATCCTTTATAATATAATATAATATAATATAATATAATATAATATAATATAATATAATACAATATAATATAGCCCGTATTATTCTTTGCGTTTTCTTACACCGTGTTTATCATTGAGTAATTGTCGCAGAGTAATTGGTGACATCTCTTCTTGTTCCCTCTCTGTCTTGTCTTTCCTCTCTCCAGAAGGACGTGCATGGAAAACTTGGGTGCAGAAGGATATAGGGAAGTACATAAAAATCACTGTATTGATTATATAGAGAAAAAAGAAAATAAATTGTTCCTTCCTCTATTTCAGAGCCATCTCAGAGACAATGGTCTCATAACATAGTCAGGGGTGGGGTTCTAAGCCATGGAAATGGGGTACTGAGGGACATGGGGTAGTGGTGCCCTGCCAGCACTGGGGGAACGGTTGGACTTGATGATCTTCAAAGTCTCTTCCAACCAAAACCATTCTAGAATTCTATGATTTAAAGCTCATGGAAGAGTTCTGTGACAGAGCAGCACCGCTGTCAGCTGTGGTCTTCATTTCCCTGGCACAGAAAACACTTCAAGGTCTAAAACTCTGAATATGAATCAATACTCTACAGAAACAGCATAATATGGAGGAAAAGGAGAACATGCTCACGCTGTAGCCTGTATAAATTGTTGTAGGTACTGGGATGTTCAAAAAGCGTGAGATGCATTCACAGCAAACACATAAGGACTTACTCTTACTTGTGTGATCCCCACAGCGTCTCAGAACCCAGCCAAACACACAGCCCTCGCGTAGCACATCGCCCCAAGAAACGGAACGACTGCCTGGCTAAGTGGGGTTTGATCACCAAGGCATTTAAAACAGCGCACCATTAATTGAACTTCACAAATATTGGATTTAAACCTGAATTCGGCAAAGCGCACTCTACTAACATCACCTCCCAGGGAAAGGGGCACCTCACATCACGTATATGTTTTGTAGGGGACAGGTTAGACATGGCTCCATGAGACGCTGCGCCTGTCATTCATGCTGATGTGACTGGAAAGTAAGAGGTGTTTGATACCACCAAGTGCCGACCGTGAAGAAATAGACCTAGACCCACAGGTTGGTGTTAAAAGCATCACCACCAGCAGACACCTCATTTTGCATCCCTCCATTTCGCACCTTTTCTCTTCCTATCTTGCGTAAACACCTAAAATTTGTCTTACCCTTCAAGAGGAAGACTTGAAGGAGTGTGTAGAGCTGCACAGCTGAGGAACTCCCCTGGAAACCTGCCAGGAACTCAGCTTTCCCTGCGCACAGGTTTGTTTAGACTCTGGGTATTACAAGCGACTTACACAATCGTTGTATTTACTTGTACGTTCTTGGCAGGTGAACAGAACTGGCTTATTTCGGTGGAGGCAGAGAGACCTCACGTCTTCAGGCCGCAGTTGCGGAGGAGGGAGGGGACGTGCGCTGCAGCCCTAATGCCACCGGTCACACTCTGTGAGCTGCCCACTGATGTAGCGCTGCACCCAACTGCACCACGTCCAAGCCATGGACCAATTCTTTTCCCTCTTAAAAAACAATGGCAACAAACAAGCCAGAACACGCTGTATTTTGCACACAGATTGTACCGTGGCTTCTATGGTGGCGAGGTTTTACCTGAAGCTCATCTGTGGCTGAACAGAGAAGTTGTAAACCAGTTGCTAGAAGATAAGGTGACACATACAGTGTTAGCACTAACATTTGTCAGTTAATCTTCGGTGCGGTAGGTGACCACCACGACTTTTGAGTCAGAACACTGCACGTGCTGTCAGGTTTTTAATAAATATTTACTTTCAGGACCTCAAGGGGCCTGTCAGAAAGTTGGGGACAAAATTTTCAGCAGGGCCTGTTGGGACAGGACAAGGAAGGATGGGGTTAAACTAAAAGAGGGAGATTTAGACTAGAAGGAAGGAAGAAATTGTTGGTGCTGAGGGTGGTGAGAGCCTGGTGGAGGCTGCCCCGAGAGGGGGTTGCTGCCCCATCCCTGGCACCATTGCAGGGGAGGGTGTTGGGGGCTCTGAGCAACCTGCTGTAGTTGCAGATGGCCCTGCGCCCTGCAGGGGGATTACTGGATGCGTTTTGAGGCTCCCTCCCCACCCAAACCAATCTATGATAAAAGCTGCTCATTTTCTTCAGAGGTAAGCTTAATTTTTTAAGTTCTATTTGCTGCAGTATGACCGCTGTCAGCTGATGTGCTGTTATATACGAGGAAACTCCCCAGAACATCAATGAATCAACACAAGTAAAGGTCGATACTCTCGTATCTTGGCCAAGTGACCAAAACTCTCTTACATTTGTAGCTGAGTCTGAAAGACGGGCAAGTTGCCAGGGCCTGCCTGGAAGTGAATTGCAGCAGGACAGAGGGAGGAGCAGAAAAAGGGCCACTTCCACTTGGAGCTGCTTTTTATAAGCCTCCTTGCTACCAAACAGGCCATCCCAGCGCTTACAAGGCTTGCCCCACAGGAGCCTTGCTGACAAAGGCACAAATACATCGTTTATCCTTGATCCTGAGGAGTAAAACAACAAAGGAGAGTCTTCAGAGAAATAAAGAGAGAGATCATCCATCCGGTTCATCACGCTGGAAAGAGGTTTTCTGTGTCCTAAGTCTCCACAGAGGTTTCAGGCCAGAGAGCTGCAGCTTCCCAAGGAGGAGGAGGAGAAGCAGCAGCAGCGATGGCAATAAAAGGATCTCTGTACCTGGGCTTTGTTTTTTTTGTCAAGCAGAAAATATAATTACACTCGGAAGTCCTGCAACGCCAAAGACAGTAGCACATTGAGTGTTTTACACACCATCCCAGGTCTTTTTCACATGTTTATCCAAAGGCGCAACAGTATTGTTACAGCTTATCATCAAAGCCAGGGTGTCCTTAAACTTTCCTACCAATCCCTAGAAACAATCTTCTGAAAAACAAAGATACCGCTAAACACGAAAGGACTGAAAAAATTACAGGCAATACCTAGTCTAAATGCTATAAAATCCCACTAGCTTCAGCTGTTGGGAGAATTTAAAACTTACAATTTACCTCAAGCTCTAAGTTTTACCACACATTTTTCACCTCCTTTCAAACCGAAAACCTGGATTCAGCTTTTAGCAGAAGCAAGACTACTGCTTTACCATGATTACAAAGCAAAGGAAAACAAATAAAACAAACTTTGGGGGGGTGTGACGTTGTTGCAGTTCGCTCTGTACGTGGAGTGTCGCCCGGCGTGAACGGTGGCTTCTGCGAGATCCCGACCTTGTTTTAGTGTAATGCAATCAAGGTAATTTTTACAAGGTCAGAAAGTTGGAATAAGAGGAAACAAAATCCAGGCCGATTGTGTCTGGAACCAATTAGGCTTATGTGCTTTTCAGATGCTGCTTCTCCTTCTATTAAATAGTGTTCCAGTGTATACAAACCGTTAGCGCGGACCTTAAAGTCCAAGAGCTTTCTCCAGTTATTTAAATACACCCAAACTAGGGATGCCAGGAGGTCAGAGAAACAGAAGGGATGTTCACCTGGGAGCGCTGAAATGATTTCTCTTTGAGTTTACAGTTTAGTTTCTGCCTCTGCAGCGACAAAACTGCCCAGAAGTTCAAGTGTCCTGGCACGACTGAGGTGTGCTCGACCTGCCCCTAAAACGATTTAAAAATGAAGTTGTCCAGTCAAATCCAGATTACGCTGTCAACTTTTAAGCGCTTCGTTCAGTTTTAAGATTGAGAGCAAAACAAAAATACTGTATTATCTTGGTGAAACTTCACTGTCTGAGCATTACATTCAGTATGGAATCATCCACAGAAGACTTTAATTAATGCAACTTAGCATTTATGCTTATCCAAGTCAACTTAAGATTTTATGGTGAATTTCCATTTTCTCTACGTTGTTTTTTTCCTCCTCCTAGATGAGGGCAGTCTGGTTTATATTAAAATTAAAGCAGGTATCAGCGCAGAAGGCACGTGCTGGGCTGGACAACCCAGACAGATTCTTGCTGTGCTTGCAAGTAAAACACGTGAAAGCGAAAACGTTTTTTTGTTGCGAATGCTGTGAAAATATTTACAGACATAAATTCAGCTCAGCTGTCCAGTCACTTAAAGATCACAGAATCACAGAATGTTCAGGATTGGAAGGTACCTCAAAAGACCATCTTGTCCAATCCCGCTGCCAGAACAGGAAATATCAAAAACTCAAAAATCCAAATATTGACATCTGCTGTTGCTCTTCTCAGCTTCACGTCATCAATTACAAAAATAAAGTGAAAGAAAGTGGTTCCTCCTCCACTGCAGTGATGTTTTGATGTCAGAAACTGTAACTATTTTGGAGGTAATCACAGAATCACTTAGGTTGGAAAAGACCTCTAAGATTGTCAAGTCCAATCATTTGCCCTACTCTACCAAGTCCAATGCTACACCACGTCCTAAGCTTCATAGATGGTAAAATACTACAAAAGGAGTTAAAAAGCCCGGCTGTATTGCGGCGTTAGTGTAAGTGCAGCTGGTTGGGCACCACAACAGAGGTCAGCAGGAGCTGGAGCTGGGGCAGAAGGAGGACTCTGGGCTGGGAGAGCAAGAGCAGGTCAAGCACAATAGCTGCTCGCAGCGGTTTATCACAAAGCCTGAGACGCTGCACCTGCTTCCTCGAGTTACCGTGATACATCACAGAACCCCAGGCTGGTTTGGGTGGCAAGGGACTTTTGAAGGTCACCTGGAGCAAGCCCCCTGTAGGGAGCAGGGACATCTGCAGCCAGAGCAGGTTGCTCAGAGCCCCCAACAACCTCCCCAGCAATGGTGGCAGGGATGGGGCAGCGACCCCCTCTCGGGGCAGCCTGGACCAGGCTCTCCCCGCCCCCAGCACCCTTCGCCTCCCTTCTCCCCGGCTCCACCATCGCCCCTTGGCCTGGCCCTGCTGCCTCCGCGTGACGTCACCGCGGCCGGGCAACGGCCCCCTCCCCGACAACGGCTGCTCTGATTGGCTGCAGCCTGCGTCAATGAGGAGCGTCAGCCAATGGCGAGCGCCGCCTCCGCTCCTCCCTCCCTCCCCCCCAGCGGGGCCACGCTGCGGGCGCAGCTCCCCGCCCGGCCCGGCCCGG
>WEIS01044789.1:0-20253 GCA_013389965.1 Todus mexicanus
GAGTCAAGATATCACACGAACAACAAATCATTTATTTTTTGCATCACCAAAAGGCAAATAGCCTACTTCAAACAATAAAAAGAGATGAACAAAGATAATATGATAATTGTCAGCAATAAACTGGTTTAAGTGCTTTAGAAAACAACACAACGCCAAGACTTGCTATTTCAATGGTAGGTGTCTATCACCGCCTAGAATTCCAACATCTCTGCCTCACAGAATGACAGAGAAACAGGTACCACCTAAAATGAAACAGTCACTGGAAAATACAGTATTTTCTATTTTTCAAGCCCTTAAGCAGAACAAAAGTACTTAAATATGTGGTGCTGCTTCTTTCAGTGGGACATTCCTGTCCCAAATGTACTTATGAAAGAAAATGTAATATAGATAACATACAGGGAAATTCACAGCCCTAAATTTCTATCATATGAGTTATTCTGACAGGGATTTAAGTTTTTAGCAGTGTTTCTCAGACACATATACTATTAAAAATCTATTAAAATGTTTCACCTGTGAAACTCGAGTCCATCTCCACAAGTCATTTTAAAACACACATATGCAACAACTACATTCCTATTCTACATCTTGAAAATATCATAAAGGCATCATGAAGACATTTCAATAAAATTTTAGCGTATCTTAACAATGCTTTTAGTCCTTTAATGAAACAATAACTAAATGTAGTAAGCAGCAGAGTTATCTAATGTACCCAATGAATATATTCATTCTTTACAGTATTTAGTCTGTGAGAGTAAGACTCCTGGACTGCTTCTGAATAAAGTATTACGTTGCCTGTAGGTGGGGAATTGTACCACGAAATGCAGTAGCTTTAATACACACTTAATGTTAAAAAAATATTAGATTAACCTGCATGGATAATATTCTTAACTGTGAAGCTAAATTTAAATTAAATGAAAACAAGTTTATTTTTCATCATGTAATGATTTGTTTTTATGGCACTCAGTAGTACAGTTATGCTGCAGAGGTGCAATGTTATATTTAGGTTTAATAAAAAAAATCATATTGGCACCAATAACTTGAATTTCCTTCTCTCCATCTCCCTTGCACACTGCTAGAATTGTGCTGATTTTTTTCTTTTTTTTTTTTTTCTTTCATATTCAGTTTATTCCATTACATAGCATCTTAAGGATCTCTACAGCATGTTGCTAAGTCCTGACCAATGAATTTTCTTGGAAAGAAATCTGTGACAGGCTCACCACAAACCATTTGTTTAATTCTTCCACATGCCATTTCCCTCTTCTTGCAGTGAACACCACAATATTTATTATTATTAATTTAAGACTCAGGCTTGGTTCTGGGAAGAAGGTGAGCGCTTACTATTACTCAAGTAACTCCTGTGTGAACCCCAAGGTTTATAGCCAGGGAAAAAACAAGGATGGGGGAACAACATTTACAGGCCTCAACTTGTGAATTTCGAAGTTGAAATTCAAGATAAAGTACTCCCAGATTTTCTTGCTACATCTTGATTTTTCACATTGCGCATCGCAGTAACCTGGATTTGTGGTTATTTCTTGATGGAGATCTAATACATTATTTATGATCTACCCAAATCAATTTCAGTAGTCATTATATTTCATTTTTTGAATAATTCCAATCATAGTTAACAGCAGAGGTCTTTTCAAAAACAAATTAGCTCTATGATTTTTAGCTTGGAACAAATATCTTACCTGCTTTGGACTTCTCTGACTAAGAGAGGAGAGCTATAGTAATATGTTCCAGATGTACACTGTCTGAAGCAAATCAGCAGCTCCGTATACCTATGGAGCTTATGCACAACACCGTTCCCAATATGCTTCCTCTTTCCGTCTCAATTTACGCTCATTAACTTCCATACACAACAGAGCCTTGATTACACAAACTGTAATTGTACAGTTAACATCCTGTTGCCTGAAAATGTGTCACATCTAAGGTTAATTTCTAATTATTTTGTAAATTCCCAAATTTATCTGATTTATTAATTGTTTCAGTGCTATGTGGCTAGTTGACACTGCACTGCTCTAATGAGTAGCCATCTGGAAAGAGCATCACTTGGGTGCTACGGCTCACCGAGCTTCTCGGTTCAGCAAACACCGTGTGTCAGGTGTGGGGTGGAAGTGTGGGGCTATTAGCAAAGCTCCCACTGCTACAACTCAAATGTCTGCTACTGCAAAAATCCGGCAATTAGGGCTCCCACACCACCAAGACATCACGCAACCTTGGTGATTTGATTTTTATAAATAAACCTAATTCTGGCAGGCAGGTCTTTCTTGTCACAGTTAGGTGGTTTGCAGAGAAAAGGGAGCTGGTTATAACATGAGCCAATTCTTCACAAGAATCCTAGGTCAACCAGCTGGGACGAGTATTTCTGCACAGCTTCATCCAGCACTGACAAATTTCTGCAGTGAGTTACAATCCCAACTGCAAAGACAGACAGCGATCTATACTGTCATTTATAGAATAAGCTACATGTTAAAAAAAAAAATACTTAACGCACTAGAAAGAAGGAGCGTGATGCGTATATTTCTCTCCATTTTTTTTTTTCCCCGCATAGAATAAAAGACATTTAAAAATATTTGGTAACACCTCCTATTGAAGTCTTAACAAAAATATTTATAAATCACAAAAATCATTAAGTATGACAGAAGTCAATAATATTGATTATAACACTTTTTCCATACAGCTTGGAGGCACACATGATGCAAAGAATATTTCATTCTAAGGAAAACCACAACAAAAATTTTTTTTTTTTTCAACTCTGATCTCCTTCTTTTGGTATACACCTAGTAAAAATTTATACTCTTCTACTTTGACTTTCTTGCCCAAACTTCAAAAAATCCAATCTTCTTGTTTTAGTATGTGACTTTGACAGAAGATACCAATTTTTCACAAGAAAGTATACTGGGCTTAAGACTGCTTAGATCTCATCTTTTAGGTTAGTTATGAGGATAAAAACACTTCAATTTGTTGGTATTTTCATAATTGAAAATGTATGACTTTCAATTATCTTTATGCACTCCCGAATAAATGATCGCACATGAAAATGCCAAAAAAGATTTGTGGCAAATACAGACAAACTCCAGCAAGAACAGACTCAATATAGCAGCATGAAGATGTCAGTAAATATGCTAAGGAAATAATATGAGTCCCCAAACAAAGTAAAACCCAAAGAAAACTGGTTGTAAGAAGATTAACAGAGAAATGCAGCTGAGCTATAGTGGATACATTAAACACACATGTACAAGGTAATCACATTTAAAAAAAATTGTCCTGCTTAGTGCAAAGACCAACACTGATCTAAAAGATGGTATAAAATAAAAGTTGGAAGCCGAGATGATGTCACATATGGCAAAGATCAAAGGGACAAGTATGATAAGTGTAAGCCTTTAAAACATAGTAAATAAGCAACGGGCGAGACTGGTAGGTCTAGGGAGGTCTAGGGATGTGTGGGACTCTCTATAGTGAGCACATCATGGGTTAAGTAAGTCTAAGGCTGATCCTCTGGCAATTACTGATGCCTAACACCATGGGTATGAGAGCAGAGAAGTGACAGGGGTGCCCATAGGGAAGAGCCGGGGGCAGTGCAGGGCAGAGGTGTGCCTTCAACCCCAGAGCCTCAGGGACACCTCCACCTGGCCACAACCCCCACCTTACAGTTGTGTACATGTCACCAACACAATCTTGCTTTAACAAAAAACCATCAGCAGCTTAAGCTTATTTATATCGCATTATGAAGAACAAATCCCAGCAACTGCTCAGCTTTAATCTTTTATCTGTTCTCACATGCTAAAGACGCACTTTGCTTCAACAACAATGGGTACGTAGATGAAGTACATACTGCGTCTTCACTAGATGTATTTTAGAGAAAACAGCACTGGACACTTTTTGAACATGGCATTTAGGAGAAAAGTAGGATGGAAGAGACGCAGTAGTAATGATCTCCTGCTGTTACAGGGTGGGCAGGGTGGAACAGATGACCCAGAAAGTCTCTGCAGAGCCCTAAAATACATGCATTTATGAAAACCTGCCAATAGATTCAAAATCTTAAAAACCAGACATTCTGCTGGAAATATGGTATCAACAAGAAAGAAAAAAATTGTTTATTTTATTCTGTAATTATAAATTTACATGTTCTTAAGATCATGTTTTAGTTCAGGAAAGTCTTTGTTGCTTCATGAATTTCTTTAATGCTGAACTTTTGACCATGTATATTGATTAGTTCTCAAAACCTGGCATTATCAGTTCACTTTGTAAGACGCTTTGCAAGTTACAAACTTAGCACAAGTAAGTTCACTATAAATATTTGAAGGACCATTATTTTCATCACAATCAGGATGCATAAATCCTATACCTAATTCTTACATACAACTTCTGATGGCTGCTTAAGGCAATACAAGAACAGACAGCTCCATTTAGGCTGTTTAGCTACGGCAGAACAGTGCTCTTTTCCTTTCGCAGTCTTGGCAGGCCCTCTCACTGAGACAGAAGAAAAAAAATTCCTTTATCTGCATCTCAAAGACACAGGGGGAGAGTCTTATTTTGAAGTTAGTCTTAAGAAGTACTTACTGACTTCAATGTCAGTATGAAAATGCTATTAAGTTACAAATTGCAAGGTAGATATCTTCTTTCTTTACTTCAATTAACGGGATTTTTGCTGGTAACTTCATGGAAATGAATATTTCATATTATTTGAAATGACACTACTATGTCATATAAACCCCCAAACATACCACATACTGTGGAAAAATATGTTAGACATATAATGGCTCACTAAGGGCAGCTATATATATCCATTTTGTACTTCGCTCCTCACAACAGGAAAAGACAGGTTGCTTTTTTTTTTCCTTTAATAATAAGAGTTAATGGGATCTTTTAAAACTGGGATCAGATAGGCAGTAGTTTGTGAAGGTCAGAAGTAACGTGTCTTCTGGCTAAATTAATTAGAAACCAAACCACTTTCAAACAGGCAGAAGGACACCGATAGCCCTTCTGAATCAAGCTGAGGTGAATCTCTGCAATCTATTCTAGGACTTCCCAGCATGCTGAAAGCTCTTAACACACTCATTTTAAATAGGGCACTGATGAGTTTACTGATCGCATCCCGAAGTTTCAGTTTCCAAGGTATCACATGTAGATGGATGCAAAAAAAGCCCCCTAAAACTCCCAAACCCCACATCTAGTATGTACAGTCCTAAGGGAACGGATTCCGGACCTCTTCATCTCTGTGTATAACATAGTAAGTTAGTAATAAGTGAGTTTTAATTGTAAACTCATTTTTTATTATGGACTCCAACCTGTATGACTTAGCATTGGCATTTATCTCTCTGCTGGATACTGCAGCTTTCTGCAGCCAACCTGCAGTGACAGTTATCTCTTAATTAAAACTCTACATGCAAATAGAACTACTGAAAAGTGTTGTGGCATAGCACACAAAGAATGATTACTTATAACCAACACAGGTCTTTTTACCTACTTATACCAGAGTCGACCATTGTAGCTACTGTGAAGACTTCCCCAAGGAAGTAAGTTCAATACATGTTTTGCAAATATACAGACATGCACATATACACATGCATAAATGAGACTGTATAAATCCATCTACAGTGAAAAACACTCCAGTGAGACGAACTACATGCCAAGACTTCGGTAAAAAATGTTTTCAAACACACAAAAACGATGTTTGCAATCTGCTGTGGGTCTTCCATTGAATTGTTTCTATTTTGCTTTGTTCATACATATAATGGATAATGACCCTTTTATCCCTGAACTGGAAAGTGTGTTTTCCCTCTGAGTTTCAAATCCCTTTGAGTGCTGATGAACTGTGACTACATTTCAGATGCAAATCTTAAACACAAATGCCATCTACCTTTCTTAGAATTCTTTGAAAAGTTATTACTTCTGAACAAAACAGGTGAATTATCTTTGACATGCATTTTAACTCCTGAAGTTGCAACTGCTTCTGTTGACTGTGAAACCTGAAACTTTACAAGACTAAAATCAGAGGACATTGATTTAAAAGCAAAGCTAATCCGTTAGAAAGTAAGAGACATGCTGGCCTGAAATATTGTAATTTGTTTGTTCTTTTTCCTCTTGCAAGTGTAGTATAATAATCACAGTCTGTAATAAAGCTTGTAATTGTCTTCCAAAAAGAAGATTTCTTAAGAAAAATGGTTATGCATCAGAACTGACACTCATTTCTGAAGCGAACACTTTGTGTTTTGAGGCATTTTGGTGGTTTTCGAAATTTAACAGCTGCTGCTCAGCAGATTGCTAAATGAGAATGAGTGCCCTGTTCTTACAGGGGTCAGACTGTATGATCATAACGGCTCCTTCTTCAATACTGGGTTCAGGCAGTGCTCATCTTCACTTTAAATGGAAGCTTTATCTGCAAAGAAATTGCAGAATCTGAGTCTTAACTGGCAGATTATCCTAACCACAGTGCATCACTCTACCTTTTTTTACATTTTTTTATTATTTTCAAAGGAATTATCTTATAACATAAGAGCCTGGTGCAGAGCAAAGGTCCACTCACCTAGGCAGAAAGTTCGTAAGCGGCACTAAAAACCCAAGCATCTCTAGCATCCGGGTTTTATTTTTAGGAGCCATTCTGTTCAACTCAGCTGAACTTCCCACTTCATAACTAAAAGTGGGCATGCAAAATGTTGGAAGGGGAACAGAGAACTATTTCCAGAAGAGTGAAAACCTCCTTTCACTCAGAAAATCATTTTAAGTGATAGGTCTATGTATTTTTAGAAAAAGATGCCTAATACTTCTTTTTGGGGGGCGGGAGGGGGTGAGTGTCTGAACAGAAGCAAGCTGATGAAATCAACACCAGATTGCAAAATGTTTCGATTAACTCATATCTCCACTTGAGACGTGAAAGTTCTCACACAAAAATGTCACCTCTCCATTTAGAGCATCTGCTGGGAATCAAGCTCCTGGCGAGGAGAGCCTCATCCAGCATGGCCAGCACAGGAAGATGCCAGCTCAGCCACCAACTCAGCTGTACGAGCCACGTGCTCCCAGTTTTGGTCAAGCGACTACCACTTGCAACTAACTCACAAGTCCTGTCAGCAAGCACACAGCAACTGCAGCACCACAGCCAGGTGGTCTCTAAGGGCACACAGCATTCAGACTGTGCAGCCAGGGGAAGTCCTGGGATCCTCACGTGGACGTTGTGTAGCTCAGCCACAGACCTGGCCTCTTCCTACTATGGCCACCAAGTTGGTGCCTGCTGAACTCTGGCCAAATTAGAGGTGCACAGTCTCTCCATCCACAGGAACGTACACACAACTGCGCACCGATGCAACCCAAAAGGCTTGTGGCTAACAACTTCAGCCCCAATCACAGCGCTGCGCTGCTGTGCTCATCTGCCTGGGCTTACTGCTTCACAGACCACTGTGTGCCGTTAAAAGAGGGCAGGAGAAGTCCCAAGTGGAGGGGATACGTAGCCAGTCACCGATTCATGTGCAAAACAAACAACTAAGTCAGCATCACAAAGTGTAAACAGAACCCAGCCCTTCTCTAAAGCCTGCCAGGATTTTCATGTTAAACACCCGAACTATAAATCCACCACAGACACAAGCAAAAACCACGAAAAAAGCCCTTTTTTGGGGGTTGCATTTCCAGAAATGGAGATGAGCATCAAGAATGGAGCTACTGGCACATACTGTAATTGGTATACGGAGGATAGCCACTCGCAATCTGTGTTTCTCGTATGTACTCCATGGTGAGGCTGAGAAGTTTACCAAGTTTTCACTCTCAGTCCTGACCTTTGTAGACAGACTGTAATTTTTCTGGATGCTGATATTCTTTCAGATGGCTATTCATAAAGAGTAATCGCCTAAAAAAGTAACCTTTGAATAAATGCTGCTTTATTCTTCCCATCTGTGACTTTTTATTATTAAAGGTGAAATGGATTGAGCCATGTCACATCTGGTTTATCGTTCTTCCACCATGACTTTGTTGTAGCTTACTTTGTAGTTTCAGTGTTTCTTTGGGCTAAATTGGGGTGGGGGGCAGAAAGTCTTTTTGGAACAGGACAGGAAATGCATTTTGAAGAGCATAAGAAGACTCAGGGTTTTATTTGGAAGGGAGTGGGGGTGAGGCTTGCTAAGGAGAAAATAAATCCTCTGAGAATGACTCACAAATCATTCAGTTCTCAGAATCAGGTAGTTTCCCACCACAATTCCTCCCACCCCAGTAAGAAGTAGTCTAAAGAGGAATCAACACAAGTAATAGTGAACTAAATTTGCTCTTCTTAATTCTACTGGGCTTCAGATGAAAAAAGCAGTCAAAGCAATGGTAGGGATGTCAGTTTTGCCTACTTTTGCTACTGGAATGGCCGCTGCCTTGCAGTCCATTATAGAGGGAATTATATCTTTGAAGGAAAGCATCCAGAGAAGCTCTTAATGCCATTGGATTACTTATGCTTGCAGACCACAGAAGATGACTTGCTTTCTTAGAAGGGAACATGGCAATTTAAATAGATTTTGATAGAAGCTAACAAAGATCAGCAAACCACTGAAAAAGTGTTTCATAAAACTCACTTGTAACAGTAACATCTTATTTCTCAATATTCAAATTGATTCTTTCAGTGTGGTTATTTATATCCTTGTTAGCTGCATTTTTGGATCATTAGCTATTTCAAAAAGATCAGGGCTGTAGCATAGCAGAGGAGGAAGGATGTGATGACTGCTGCCATCTTCACCAGCTCCTAACGGAAACCTTTCCGAGGGACTGGCACATACCCCAGCACGAGCTCCATACACCTCCCAGTATAGCCTTGCAAAGACCAGGATGCAGTTGGGCAGCCACCAGAGTGAGCAGTGCTATCACCAGAGACAGAAACAAAACATTGTACTGTGTTTTCCCAATAAAATTTCCCATAAAACTACAGAACCACGCGATGCTTACAAAAGTGTTAAGTCTAGCAACGAGAAAGGAGAAAGCAGCCCTGCCAAGGAAAGATCAAACTTGTCTAACCAGCGAGGAAGTCTTGAACTTCAGGGTTCATATGCCTGAAGGTAACACAACTGAGTAGGAATTTTTGTCAGCTCTTTGTCACTCCATTTTCAAAAGCCTTTCTCTTTCTGCTGCACTTTCAAATTTTGTCCCTTCTTGAAGCCTTTTTTCTGCTATATTAAATGTAACTCCTTAACAAAGGAATTTTGGGGAGGAGAAGAATTAGAGAATTACCAGAAAATTATCGACTTCTGTCTCACGCAGCACCACTCTCGCAAGCAACAGGACACTTACTGGACACTGATGCCTCATTACATCTAGCATGTAATTTATTTCTCTGCTGGAACAGAACTTATCAGCTTTGCCCATGTGGAGAAAATGTTTCTACCTTAGAAACAAATACACCACCACAGGCAGGAAGCTGGAAAGCTTAAATGAAAACCCACTGCATGATCACCAAAGTCAGCTCGCTATCAAAGTGGCTAAGGCAGCGGTGTTGAAATGGGCCGGAGGTGGCATTTTAGGGACAGATGTTTGACAAAGTCTAGCCTTGTTGAGGGATGATTTAGAAAACTCAGAGCAATAAAAACTGTTGGGTACCAGGAATTCAGAGAAAATTGGACTCCTTATTTAGCTGTCTCTGGAAATTCTGCATTAAAAAAAAGCCCCCATGAACCAAATTCTTTAGTTTTGCCTGAATATATAATGTTTTAGCTGGTGAGAAAATTTATACAGCATTTTCAGAGCACTACAAAGTTGCACATTTTTAGTTACTCTTGTCCACCAGACAAAATTATTGTGACCTAAAATAGAACATATTTTGACTAGTTACATAAACCCCCTACTTGATAGTTTTAATTTTGTAACATTTTATCTGTGTTTATACTTGGCAGGACTGCACCATGCTTTCGCTAGATGTACAACTTAAAACCATAAATTTCAAACATCGTAGGTTATCCATTCAAGTTCACAAGAACATAGTCTTAAAATTTCTTTAAAAAAATATATAAACCTCTCACATTAGCTTAGGTAGCTCAGAAAATGCTGAATGGAGGTAAAAAAATCCCTTTGGCCTCAGGCTACACATGGAAAATCTCAGTCCAAAAAGTGCTTTTCATAAAGTTATAAGCTAATGAATAAAAGAGGTTTCTAATAAAGTTTTGTGAAATGTTAGCTATGAAGACTAAGTTATTACTGCTGGATTTTATTTCTTTGCCAATTTGACCACTTCAGAATAGTAAAAAAAAAAAAAAAAAAAAAAGTAAAGTAAACCACACTGGTTACCTCTAAGAGGTTTGATCTCAATGAAAATAGAAATGGTCCAAAAGACTGGGCCAAAATACATATAAGGAGAATTCCAAAAGAGAAAATACTTGTTTATGCTTGACTGGAGCCAAGGCTAACAAACCCTCTTCACCAAGCTGCTTCCAGAATCCTTGGGCCTTTGTCCAAGGACAAGAGAAATGCCAACTGGGCCATCCAGATCTGCCGACAGACAGAGGTTATCCATCTCTTTGAAAAGAGATGAAAGGAAATTCTCATCTGAGTGCTTTGCAAACTCTGAAACAACTGCTCTTCATCTAAACAGCTGCATTGTGAGCAGAAGCTGTATAAGCCTCTGAGTTCCTGAAAAATTATAAATGTTGAAGCATTATACTTTCAAGATGCACCTCTCAGTACCTGTAAAACCCACGAGATAAAAGCCAATTACTACATAGAAAGTGTTTAAAGACATCGGTCTGGAAGCCCTGCCCTGTAAAACTAAAATTCCCTGTATACTTTATAGTACATGCTTTCCAAGATTATCCACTCCCTCACACCAACCTTCATAAATCTCTACTGCCAAAACATCTGCTAAAGCGCTTACTGATAAGAAAAGACATGAACAAATTTCTTATTCGACTGCTTTTTCGTCCCCTTTGAAAGAGAGCCTTTTTAACAGGTTTTTGGCCAAGATTACATTTGTATTCTCAGATTGCTCCTTTTATAGAAAGAAGTAATGCAACCAATTATGAGAGCAGCCCCTGAAAAAGCCAACTAATGGCTTTACTTTGTCCACGTTCATATCAGCACAAAGTAACTAATTTTATATGATGCTTGAAATGCAGCACTACATAAGGCAAAGATTACAAAGGAACATTTACAAGCTAAACATACTTACTCTGAAAGAATCAGACCATATAAAATGCAATTTATAAGCACCGAGAAAAAGAGAAACACAGAATTGAACCCAGGGTTACCGACATTTCCTTCCTTTTGTATTTGGGCATGTTTCTATCTAACATGCATGCAGTTTTCTGATGCAGTTGCTGTTACTACATGCTACTCGATTTAGGCTCCTACACTCGAAATGCCATGGTATCTACATTAAGAGATAAACTCAAAGGAATAGTCTTCACTCTCTTGCCCAGTTATCTGAGATAATTTATTTTCTTTGTGTTGTATTTTTGTATTTATCTTTGAGGTATCCTAGTAGTCCAAATAATTATTCATTACATGTTTTCTAGAGCAGTTACAGCCTGCAAAGTCAATTCTTGGTCAAAATTTTTATATCCACAAGTAAAAAAACAAATCAGAGGATACTTCAAAGTCAGATCCTGTCAAACGGAGGAGGATGTTAATCAATGCAGTTTAATACAAACCCCTCTGTCACATTGCTGTTAAGATTTTGTGTGCTGAAGTGAGCAGGCAGTGGCATTAAGAAGTGTACAAAAATTTCTTTTGAATAAAAATGATACATCAGCCTGTAACCATTCATCAGTCCAAGTAAACTCTCAGGAATTTAACTTTAACTGCAAGTGTCTCTTCGGATCTGTTTGTTTCAGAAGATGTAGCATGAATGATGGTATAATAAGTTTTACTATGTTTTAGGCATAAATGACTCATACATCATTCCATTTGAGAGAAAAAAATCCTAACATGCACGTACAGTATGTTACTGCAGCTGCTCCACGGGAACAACAACATATCCATTTGGAAGGAAAATGCATTTATGAAAATGCCTGATTAGCAGGAAAAAGCAGAAAACAATTCATTATGAACAACAATATACAACACAATTGCTGTGTTTGACATTTTTATGGTTACAGCCTGTTTTCACGGTATCTATTGGATTAAAGCACACCCAGCTCTTCCCCTCCCATCCCCAGCTCAGATTAGTCTTCACTGATGTTATCCATAAACCCCCTCCAAAACTCCTGTAGTTTTCTATAAACCAGACTTTGAAGGAGGGTCTCCCACACTAGTTGAGTGCAATGTTACTGGACAGAACACTACAAATTATCTTCTTGCTTCAGGCATCTCCTACCAGGATCTGAGTTTAGGGACAGAAACACGTTTCCTCTCCATTTTGCTTTGCAAAATACTGTGTCTTTATCTTGTGTGCTTCCTATCTCGCGCAAGGTTATGAATTGAACACTACAAAGCCATCAGCCAATGTATGCAGGACTGTGAATTACACAACTTATATGAAGTCAAGGCAGTGCCGTGTACATCACAGCATCTGTGACCTCCTAAGATAAGGTTTCCCGATGTCCTAGTCTTTCCTTTTACAGTCAAGGAAATCTCTACCTCTCTACCTTCTTCAATCTTACCTCTCTGTGGCCTTTTATTCTCATGTACCTTTCTTATTAATGGATACTTATTTTATTTTCCCTCACAGCGCAAACACAAAGTTTCATATGCTTCATCTGTTATAAACTAATTTAGAGCAGGAAAGGAAGGGAACCTTCCACTAAAAAATTACCAAGGTAATAATGTGTGGAATGTAGCACCAGTAAAATAACTACGCCATATTTACAACATTTTGTGACATGTATATGGAATAACAGAAGTACACAGATAATGCTGGTAAAGTCATTGTTTCTTTTGAAGAAAGCAAAGTTGGACATGTTAAAAAAAATGGGCTAATGGATACAGTTGGACACTTCTTCATGAAGTACCTCCCAACCACTTGCCAAAAGGAACTGTAGACTGTTCAACATGAGAAGAGGTTCAGAATTACCTTTATAGCCACCTGCTGATACTGGACAGGCATCTAAGATGGTTAACCCAACTTTAGCCCAATGTGAGAGAAACAAACAGGCAGAGACAGCAGCTAACCAGAGAAAAGACACTTGAATGTTTTTCTTCATTCAGGCCAAAGGATTAAGTCTGGGTCTCCCACCTTCCAGGTGAATGCCCCAGTTAATGAGTCCTTGGCTAATAGCAGAACAACTTGTTCTCCCTCTCTTTTTTTCATTAAAATCTCTGAAGAACTGTGTTTAGTTCCTCATCAAGACAAGTGCCAAGCCTGCTAAATTTTTCATGACACCGAATTCTTGTTTTCCTGCCAGCCCTAGTTATGTGTGAACATTTTAGGCTCCCTCAGGCATTTATTTTACTACAGAGTCCTGAAATACTTAAGTCTATTAAGACCTAAAATAAACACACAAAAAGGAGGAATCTACTAGCTCTTCTCCCAGTCTACGTTTTAAGGAGGCAGTGCCTACACCAGTGAAGTCTGGAAATTATTCTCAGTGACACCAGTGAGATGATGGTACATTTGGCAACAAACCCATCAAGCCATGTCAGCTACCACAGTGGGGTTCAGCTCTATCACGGCAGAAGCAGCACCGTCTGCACGCTGGGAAGAACCAGCTAAATGGGGCTGAGCCCAGGAGAATCAGCTGGACTCCAAGTGCACAGCTGGAGCAGAAAGAGTAACACTTTCCAGAAAAGCTGTATTTACTAAACACGCACACAATGACTATTCTGCATGCGCATTATCCCTGGGTTTGTGCCCAACTGAGTCCCTGCTTGCTCCCTTGCTGCCAGGAAGGCCCCGGCTGGGAGCAGACAGTGACTGAAGAATAATTCACACAGCTTGGCCTTGGTTAACCTTCTCACCAAGGGCCTTTCTGGAGCAGAAAGCGTGCTGGCTGCAAGCTAGGCTGACCTGCTGTGTGTCGAAGAAGTGGGAGGCTTGAGAAAAGAAGGCCAAATACTGAAAGATTTCATCCAGGCCTTGAAAGACAGCAGACGACTGACTGAATTAACCACTGGGCTGCAAACCCAGCACGTAGGCTATGAGCTGTGCATCCCTCAACTACAGAAAGGAGATGAAAGAATTCTCACAGCAAACTCCCCACATAAAGTATCTGGATTTAAAGTCACCCACTGAAATAATTTTATGGTCATTCCCCATTTATCTATGCATTCTGTAGCTGCTCACTCCAAAGGTCTGGAAACAGACCAAGCTTTGCTGTTATAAGAATAAGAAGTCTCTTATTCCCTATGGGAAATCCAACAGCACTTCCACACACCATGCTCTATTACAATTGTTATAGTCATTGCTATTATGTACTTAAAAAGGAAGCACAAATGGCCAATTTGCGGCCAAAAAATACCATGCTTGATTTGAAATCTGAAGTTTAACGTTGTGGTCTCAGAGGCACTCCAGGAAGGTGTGAAAAAGTACATCTGTGGATGTACACTTTCAAAATCCTCTTGCTAAACAGTTTCTCTCCTACTGTTTATAGAAACGTTAGTCCTCAGGAGACCAATGCTCAAGTTCCCTGCGATGAATTGGATTTAACACGGGTGTAGTATGTCTATATGATCCTAGCAGGTGCTCCTTGTTGAAAGCACAACCTAAGGAAACGTTGCAAGGTTTTCTGCCATTCAGACCGGCAAGGCGTGTTTTTCCTCAATACAAAACCTGACAGCTGGATCTTCCCAATGTTCAAGCAAATTGGAGCACTGATATCCAACCTGTTCCTTGCCCTATTTCTGATACCCCCAACAAACTTTGTCAAAGAGATCTTTCTGAAGGCAGAACCCAAAAGATTTCTCTACAAATGAAAAATACAGTGGGGAGGAATGTGGGGAAGCCTTTCTGAGGTCTGCAATTCTGTAAAGCGTATTTATCATTAAAAAGTGGGGTTGGAATAGAACTTGGCAATTCCTTTACATTGTATTTCCTTGTGTTTGTGACGAATTGTGAGGGTACTTCAGTTTCCTGGTCTGTCCACAGTAATTGAAAAAAAATGAAAGAACAGGAACGAAACCACTATCAAAATCCCTATATAAGCAGTGCTCTGTGTTATAGGCAAATTTCCATTTAACCTTTGCCTGCCAAACCATTTTAAGTTAAATGCACATCAAGTTAGTTCCATGTATTTACCTCATTACCTGGTGAATTTTGCCCTGTTTTTCTCTTTTCACCTTTCCTACCTTCACCTTGACAAGCTGAAAACTATCAATACAGAAATTGTTTCTTCTTAAAATTGGCGAAGTCTTTAAGCGTTATGGGAAAAAATGTAATCCCAGTTACAATGGTATTCTTTTCTCATGCCTCCGATACAAGCATGATGGAGTATCAGACTGAGTGGCATGCCTGTGATGAATCATACCTCATGCCCCTGAACACTCATGGCAGAAGAAAAAGAGAATCAGTCATTTCTCCCACTGAGAGCTGACAAGATGTGAAATACAGAGCAAAGTGAAGTTGGAGGATCAGAGCTGCCAGTTTTTGCATCACGTGGGACCCTATAAAAGACCACAAAGTCTATTTCCTTAAGATAAAAAAACAAGAACAGACAATCTTTTGCTCTGACTCCACCCTCAGTGTGAGGGAGCTTTCTTCAGCTGAGCTTTGCAGTCAAATTGCGGCTACGGTTCTGCAGACACCTGAGGAGCCTTATTGCTTTTTGCTTTCAAGCAGCAAAAGGACCTGCTGTCAAGCATTTCACCTGCAACGTTCTTCTGCCTTGTGGGCTGGGAACCCCACTTCAGGGAGTTGAAAGAGCTCAAAAACTTGATGAATTCAAAATTTAAGCCCAGTGTGACTAAAAACCAGTTCTGAATCCCTAAAATCTGAATATATAATGCAAACATTGACAGAGCTTTGTCCAAAGAAATGGTAGATTGTGACTCCAAACTTCTCATTTGGTCATTTTTTTTAATACACCTCGTAGCTTTGCTCCACTTTGAACGACAGCTCTGTAATGAGGAATGCCCAAGGAATATTTCCCCAAATTGAAACATCACAAAAAGCTTCACTCAGAAACCAGACACGGCGCTGATGCACGTTTATTACCCACGATCTAAAATTTGACTAATGTAATTTAAGATTGATAATTACTGATTGAGACCATGTGTTTTTATCAAAGGAAACTGTCAAATTAAAAATACTGCTTCTACCTGACGCTTTCTAGAGCACCACAGTTTCAAATAACATCTCAGATTTATATAACTGAAATAACCACTCTATATATTTCCAGGATTTTAATTCTCCGCCTCTGTAAACGAAATCTTGCCCTTTCGTCAGCTATTAGCCTTACTCTCAAACACCAGCAAGGGAAATGAAAATACACAAAATCAAACAAAACAAAATAGTACATTAATAAAGTTTGCAAATAATAGTAGAAGCAAGAGTCACATTTTTTAACCCAGTTTTTAACAGCTGATTTTGATTTATAACTATTACTATATTAGTGGGTACAAGGAACTCTGTTGTGCAGGGTGTTACAGAACCATGTAACAACCCCCCCACCAGTCCTTTCTCTGTAGGAAGTAACAAATGGCTGGCAAAAGACAGCATTCATCTGAGAGTGAAAATTAAAAGGTAGAATAGCTGAATTACTAATGACGATGTGTCATCCCTCTCCCCAGTGCTTTGCTACTCGAGGTCTCCAATGTGGCTAATGTGCTGCCAACTTCTAACACAGGTTCCTGAAAACCTCCAGGGAACGACAATCTGCAAGCCTGATGTCTAATGTACTAGTTAATAGAAACTATAACACAAATAGACTACGTGGGCACATGTCTGAGAAGAGTCAAATTTCAATTTTTTGTACAGTGAAATCCTGTCTTACAAAATTAACCTAATTCTTTGAATAGCTCAAACGTGAAACCATCGATCCAGTCAACACAGCCTACGTGGACTTCCAAAAGGCTCTTAACAAGTTATTTCACCAAAGGGAAGTACTATGACTGGTTAAGGGTTCAGGAGCACAAGCAGTGATCTCCTCTACCGTTCCAGTTGCAGGGAATGATGAGGGAAGAAACACGAAAAGACAGCAGATCAATACTTGGCTTGGAGCCTGGTGTCACTGGTAGAATTTGTGGTTTTTTGATCATAGGTTGGTTTACATGAGATCAGGCCTGCTTGAAACACATAGGGTACATCTGTCGCAAAGGGGGAAAAGGGTCTTTGCATGGGAGTTGGCTTGGCTCACTGAAAGCACTTTAAACTAGATTTGAAGGGGAAAAACGATAAAACCCTGGAGGCCAGTGTTTGATGGATAGCTTGCTAGTGAGCTCCTATGGGGGCCAGTTCTGCTTAATATCTTTATCAATGATCTGAATGAGGGCATCGAGGACACTCTTTGTAAGTTTGCAGATGACACCAAGTTGGGTGGAAGTACTGATATGCTTGAAGGTAGAGAAGATCTATAGAGGCATCTAGACAGGCTGGATCAATGGGCTGAGAGGACAATGGAATGAGATTCAGCAAGGCCAAATGCGGGGTCCTGCAACTGGGGGACAACCACCCCCTGCAACTCTACAGGCTTGGGGAAGAGTGGCTGGAAAGCTGTCCAATGGAAAAGGACCTGGGGGATGTTGGTTGACAGCCACCTGAACAGGAGTCAGCAGTGTGCCCAGGTAGCCAAGATGATCAACAGCATCCTGGGATCCATCAGAAATGGTGTGGTCCGCAGGACTAGGGAAGTGACTGACCCCTGTACCCAGTACTGGTGAGGCTACACCCTGAATACTATTTTCAGTTTGGGGCCACTTACTTTACAAAGGACATTGAGGCGCTGGAGCATGTCCGGAGAAGGGCAATGAAGCTGGTGAAGGGTTTAGAGCACAAATCTTATGAGGAGCAACTGAGGGAACAGGATTTGGTTAGCCTGGAGAAAAGAAGGCTGGGGGAAGCCCTTACTGCTGTCTACAACTACTTGAAAGGAGATTGTAGTGAGGTGGGGATCGGTCTCTTCTCCCTCGTAGCAAGCAATAGGACAAAAGGAAATGGCCTCAAGTTGCACCAGGGGAAGTTTAGACTGGATATTAGGAAAATTCTTCTCNGGTCTCTTCTCCCCCGTAGCAAGCAATAGGACAAAAGGAAATGGCCTCAAGTTGCACCAGGGGAAGTTTAGACTGGATATTGGGAAAATTCTTCTCCCTGAAAGGGTTGTCAAGCCCTGGAACAAGCTTCCCAGGGAAATCGTGGAGCCACCATCCCTGGACATATTTAAAAGATGTGCAGATATAGTGCTTGCTGACATGGTTTAGTGGTGGACTTGGCAGTGTTTTAAGTTAACAGTTGGACTCAATGATCTTAAAAGTCTTTTCCAACCTAAATGCTTCTATGATTTTAAAGAAACTAAGCACCCGTGGCAAAGCAGAGGTCTCTGCCTCTGCAAGGCAGAAATTAGCGGAAAATAGTCAAGCCTGTAGAATGGCGGAAGCCTACCAGTGGAGTGCCATGGGGATCTGAACAGAGACCTGCTTCTCTTTCAATACCTGTAATTGACCTGGAAAGGTAGCTGTGCAGTGAAACAACCAAGTTTGCCAATGATTCAAACTTATTCAGGGCAGTAAGTATGAGGGCAAGTGGTGAAGAATCACAGGACCTTATGAAATTGAGTGACTAGACAATGAAATGGTAAATTAAATTCAGTGTGGATAAGTGTAGAGTAATACACATGGGAAAACATAACCTTAACTTCACATGTACAGTAATGGGCTCTGAGCTGAACATTATCGCTCAGAAGCAAGACCTTGGGGTTACAATAAATAGTGCCATCAAAATGTCAGCTGAGTGCTCAGCTGCCAAGAGAAAGCTGCCCAAATATTAGGTATTGTTAGGAACTGAACAGAAAGCAAAACAGAGAATATAATTATGCTGTAATGCCACCTAGTCCATACACTGTTCCTGCTTCCAGCAGGAAAGAGTTCAGTGGACATGCTTCATCATTGAGTATTTTGTGTTTAGTTTTACAAAAGTAGAAGAGTGACTCATAATTACGGGGACAAACACAGAAGTTTAAACATTTTCTGCATCTCAGCGTAAAGAGTTTTCTCTGAGACTGTATCCAAAATTCAAGGAGACAGCACCTTCTACATAGCTTGCTGTTAAACCATTCAAAAAAGAGATTGACAAATTACACACATATAGCCAATGAGCTCTATTAAAAAGCATTAGTCTGTATCAGAAGCTTAGCTATGGCTAAATGCACAAGTTTTACTAGTATTTGAAATAGCTGGAAAATGACAAGTTTGAAGATTTGCCTTCAGTCTAGCAGTATATACAGCCAGCTAAAAGTCACTCTGCTGTGCCGTTCTGAAGCAATTAAAGACTTCAAGCCTTATGGGTAAGCATGAGTGCCTGCAAAGGGTGAGTAGAAACAAATGAATCTAAAAATCTTTAAAGTTTTGTCTTTCTCACTACTCTCTTTTTCCTCATTTTCTTTCCAATCAGCTAGTCTGCTCTAGGTGCCGCTGAAATCAGACTCTTCCGTGCTTGAACAACATGCAGATGTTTTCACCTGCTGAGGTTCTGTAACTGGGAACAACTAAATTAAGTTTAGGCCTTTAGATTTCTAGCTAATCTCTGTACATCTCTGCTAACACATCTACTTCTTGCTTTTATGAGAAAGGATTTGCCTTTCTGCTAATGGACTCATACTACTCATCTCTTTGCCTAATTACGTGCGCCATGAGGCTGTTCTGGTTTTCATTTAGATTGTCAAATATCAGACACAGAAATTGTCAATACTGGCTATGCATAGTGTACTGTCTATTTAGGTGCATAAAATGCTGTCTACTCACTTCACACACGCACACGCATGTACGTAAGAGAAATACACTACCACCACAATCTACAAACAGTATGTACAGTAGCTTTGCCTACTGCATAATAAAATATAGAAAGGTAGAAATACGTTGAAAGAAAAAACACGATTGTGATGAATAATAATTCCTTGATTGTAAACTCATAATGTATCAAATATGAACATAGGTATTTTTCAAAGAGAAATAAAACTATGCAGGGTATTTAATTCATTTAAACCGTTAGCTAAGAGTTGCTACAGGGGAGTGCCGATAGACTAATAACACGTTCTAAAATATAGCAAGTCACAAATTATTTTTTGCCTTTGTTCTAGCCTTACATTTCATTAAAAATCACTTAGGACTTTTTTCAATTCAAATGTTATAGTATCCATTATGCAATAAGGATTTTTTTTCCTATTATTTTCCTATAGCCGTAATTCTCTACCATTAAACTGTAATTCAAGTTCCTTT